>JABASF010002490.1:0-14540 GCA_019776145.1 Harlomillsia oculata
ATCAGAACAGGGCAATTTGCTCAATATCTGACAGATTGGCGGGTGATAAATGTGTCGTAGACAAGAACCAACCGACAATTAGGGCTGTAAATTGTGTACGAATTTCTTGTCCGATGATGATTTGAGTCTTAAAGTGTCAAATCTTCAAGTAAGTCGGCAATCTTCTAGTATAAAATACCAGCAGCTGATACAAGGATACCAAACAACAATCCTTTTTTATTTGCTTGAAGCTGTAGTTCAGCACCAATGTTCTCGAGGATTTTATGGTATATGTGTAGTGTGTAGCACACGCAGAACGACTTTGTAAACTGACTTGTAAATCATGTGCAATTTGTGTGCAAAAATGTCTGTGCCACTCTGCTTTACGTCTAGAACTTCTATACTTTGATTTTGAACTCTCTCAAATATACCGTGTACGTACTAGACTACATTTCACAGTCATCATTAGAATAAATTGGGAAGCTCATATGACTGTGCAAAATGGCAAAGAAGAAAGAAACCAACAAGTTGTTCTTTCATTTGACGACCTTTACGTTTAAAGACATCTTGCCCATTTAACTACAGTGAAATATGATTGTTCCTTTGAGCTTTGGACGGTAGAAAACACCAATTATTATGCCTGTATAAAGATTGACCACTACATTGCAAATCGGAACGTGTTTGATCGACTCCATTAGCCTCGAAACATTGCGTTTCAATTTATTAGTCAAGCTTTGCCTTTGAACTGAATGACTTTTGGCTTTTTCTTTTCTTGGGAGCAATAATTGTGTTTTTAGAAGTGTGCGTTGTGCATGTGGGCAAATTGCACTAATGCACTTGTGAAGGTAAAGGTTCGTCACGCAGGAGCAAACTAGGACTTTTGTGTTGTTGAATCCAATGCGAAATGGAAACCAACAAAAGCAGGACAAGCATATTTGTCATTCTTGACGTTATTGTCGTTATGTCACTTTGTGTCTTTGTGTGAATACAGCATTAAAATTGAACTTATCGTTATTTCATGGGAAGACTTAAGTTGTGTTGACAAATCCAACCTTGAGCCTTATTTAATTCAAACTCAAGTTGTGGGATACCCCAACACCAATTCATTTGTATGTGCAGCAAATCTAACGACTCTTGGAATGTAATTTGTCGTGGAGTCGTTAGTCCTTATGTTATTCTCATTGTTATTGTGTTTACTGACACTGTTACATTTAGAATAGTAATGCCACATTGTCTTATTGTCTAATCTAAAACGTCGAGATTGTTGTTCGCTGGTCGTTGTCATTTGAGAAAACGACGATGCGATTTTAAGGATGATTTCTATGCAAAACCTGAGTCAGTGTTTGACATTCGACAGTCTACTCGCCTAGAGGCTTTGGCTTTTGCCAGTGCCAGTTGCCAGTACCCAAAAACATAGTAGTTGTGTGAGATAAAGATAACTGTGCGTAGGATACAGTAAAACACATAAGGAAAACGCAACCAGACTCACACGCAATCGGAGACAAAAACACGTCAAGAAAAGACAATAGACCAATTAGCCACAGGCGGGATTTGGTCGTAAAGCGTGGTATATATTACTTTTTGCAAAAATCCGTACAGAATCAGAATCCCAGGTTTTTGCAGGCGGAAACGAAATACAGCCGAGTTTAAGATCTGTTTTTGCTCCTGTTCATTGACATTTTGTGAGCGAAAGGAAGTTTACTGTGGGTATATATTTCAGATTACTATGTCCGTGAAGTCCGTGACAGACGAGGTGCTAAGCGTTTTGCCACATGGGAGATTTCTTAACATGTTTTGAGGAGATAGTCAACCTTGTTGAAATCCCGTGTCTCAACTGTGCCTCATCCTGCACGAAAGACCCAGTCCGGTCGTTTTTTAAAAGGGCTGTTGACTGTTGACAAGTCAGTTTATAAAGGCACTTGAGCTCTGTTTGGCACACATCTTTAGTAGTTTACACAAACCAGAAGTTAATGAGCTTATCGCCTTCAGTGAAACTTTCCAGATGCCTCAACATCAAATCAGTATGGTTCATCTTGGACTATACTATCCTTGTGAAAAGGAAAAATCCCTCTTCTTGTTACTTTATGTGCCAATACTACAGCTGTATTACTGTATACTACAATTTTTTTAAAGGTCTTTCAATGCATCTTCTGTGAAGAACTCACTTGTATATTAAATTACAAGAGAGTAAAATTTGAAGGAGCGCTAAAGCATTAAAAATAGTAAACCGTGCACTTGTGTTTTGAGTCGCCAGCCAAAGTTCACTTTGGCCAAAACTTCTCCTTTTAATGGCTTTGGAATTATATGGCTTCAGTAGTTTACCGTCTTTTCGTTTACGTCCTTATACGCTGACTGCAAACAACTCTTTAAAACCACGTTTTCTGTTACGGTATATCCCTTTCTGAAGAGTGAATTAAAGACTCAAGCAAAAAATTCAAAAAGTGCTCTTCATAAATGTTAAATTTTGTTCAGATTCACTACATAATTTCCACGAGTTGAATCTTCTTCAGTCAAACACAAAAAGGGTGAATGAGGGGAAAAAAGGATATGGAAATCGACTCCTCTTCTTGAAACAATTTAATGACGTAGTCTTGCAAAAGTTTCCTGCTTGAACAAAGTATAGGAAAATAATAATTTGATAAATGATGGCTGGTAAATTGTCTATAAGATTACGTTACAATTCACAATGTTACAATGTTTGCGCTGAGTTTTTTCAATGCGTACAAAACAAAAGCTGAAGATTGTTTTTTTTTACAAATTATGATGATATTAAGCCCTCAAGCGATTTTTTATATGAGGATGAGCAAATTCATTGGCGAATGTTCAAAGTATTTTTTAAAAGAAAGATTCACCCTTAGTTTCTCAACAGAGGGGTGCAATATAGGTCGTGGTTTGAAGTGGTTGCGATTTTTGCGAAGAATTACACGCAGCTCACGACAACTTTGGTTTATTTAAAGTTGAACGATTTACCTTGTAGATTTATGTGACTTTTTCTTGGGTTGTAATCATCTGATAATTTAACTCCATTGTTTTACATTTTGTTATTTGTTACGTATACTTAACAACGATATACAAATTTAAAGTTGAACGATTTACCTTGTAGATTTATGTGACTTTTTCTTGGGTTGTAATCATCTGATAATTTAACTCCATTGTTTTACATTTTGTTATTTGTTACGTATACTTTACAACGATATACAGTATATAAAACTACGTAGTTTTGTCGATAGTTAAATGTCATAATGAATGGAAAGGAATGCTCAAAATGACCCATTGTGATTGTCGATTGAACAAACTGAGACAAAAGGTTCAAAGGGCATTCTATTGGAGCCAATTTGTATTGCATCAATTTAACGGGGTACTTCGAACCGGTAATTGATTACGCGTTGGTTTGCGAAAGCTTCCCTTCTCTCTCTACTCTGTCACACACACATACACACAAATCTATTGGAGCCAATTTGTATTGCATCAATTTAACGGGGTACTTCGAACCGGTAATTGATTACGCGTTGGTTTGCGAAAGCTTCCCTTCTCTCTCTACTCTGTCACACACACAAACACACAAGAAGAAAATGTCGTAATAAAACATACGCATTATATGATTCCTATATTTGAGACAGCTAATAAGAAAATACCTTTGCATTGTTTAAAATATTTTATGTGTACGGAGAACTTTTTTGTTTCTTTCACGTTCCTCCATGTACTTCCGATTCCAATGAAAGGAAAATGATTGCCTTACCATGTTTTTTATAGTGTGACTGCAGTTTGCTGGTTCAATGTTCAACGTTTGTGTGGTTTTTGAGAAGTGTCTTACGTGGAAAATCCTTATTTCCTCGTTTGGAAGGAAGTATTTCTCAATTTAGCGCGATGACGTTTAGCAAAAGTTGATTTTGCTGTACACGTATGTGTGAAAAAACTACCATGACTTACATAAAGTCCCCGTAATCTACGCTTGAGTGAGTGTAAAACTAAAGGCGTGTTCTAAACGACGGAACAAGCGTTCTTTAGGTAGATCGGATGTTCGAACTCTTAGGTCTTGGGAATGACACCGACCGGGTTCTCACCATCAAACCTTCCATTCGCAAAGGAATGCAATGTAGTACAATATTCATTTAGCATTTAGCCGCTGGCCTCTCCCTGTCTGTGAGAAATATTAATTTGGAATTCAAATCCGACTTACTCGAAAAGAAATGTTGATATTATACGTACGTACGATTACACGGAAACGAATTTGGAACGTATTGGCCTGTGCCTTTTTACGTAGACAATTTGGTACATGGTTAACAGTTACCGTTTCTTTGCCAGGTAACTGGATGGGTTGACACGACACACGACCTGGTAAAATACGCTTTGAAGGTAACATCTCATCGTCTCGTGATCAAAGCGAAACGCACGAAGCTATAAGCACACTAAAAGCGGTTTACAATAACAATTTTGTTCGTCAAAGCCGAACTTTTAATTTTTGAGTCACACAGGTTCTTAAATCCTTTCATGCGTTATATTTAACCTCAGACCGCAATCTTCAGCTTTGATGAAGTCTTTGATAGATGATAGTTTTCGTAAGTGATGTACTCTGCAAAAAAATCCCGCTAGAACAAATTGTATAGATAGTTTTCATGTAAACAGGGTTTTTGATATCAAAATATCGTACCTCTTCTCGACTTTTTAGTAACGTTAAACACGAAATGCATAAAAGCTTTTCTCTTTATACATTTTCTGTGCTGCCTTTTTGTTACAGTATAACGCTCACAGACTGAAGAGCGAAATCTGTTTGGGTTTTCAACTTGAAGGTAATTTAAACGTGATGTTGGTCAAGATTACGGTTTGCCTCTCATAAAAAGGGAACTTGAGACTTGGATCCACAATGGGTGATTATCTGCTAGGAAAAGACAGGATCATGACCGTGTTAGCTTTTAAAAAACTCTTTAGAAATGTTGGCCATGGGAAAAAGGAAGTGTCCTATGAAGACTAATTTTGCATACGGAACATCTTACATTTGTCTTCATAGTAGCACGTCTATAGGATTGCTTTTTTTATTACGAACACGACAAATTGTTCTGGTTTGAAATTTTGCATAAATGCGATTGAGAGAAATCTACGATAAGATACGGTCAAAAGCATGAAGACGTTACGTTGGATTTTTGATGTTGTAGAAAATGTGCAATTCGTGTTGGAGTGAATCTCGTTTGTGAACAAGAACAATTGTCATTGTCATCGTAAGTTTGGGGACCAAGTGGATTATGTGCCGACAAGACTTTTTTGCTGTGAGGTTTTGTCGTTTTGTCGGTCTTTTAGTATCTTTGTGTTTGTCCGTTTGTTGAATCATGGTTATTAAAGTGGACCACATTGAGAAAAAGCCAATTTTTCGAAAGTATATCTCGTGGTCAAGGTACTACTATTGTACAAGTTGCATTTTTTTCCACTGGTTTTTTATTGTGAACACAGGGTTTCCATAATTGCTAATTATGAGGACAGGGCTGGACCACAAATTCCGACGACGAGATAAAGATGTCAACAAATTGACACAAATGTTTGCAAGTTTGAATGAATAATAAGAAAAAGTACTTTTTCCTCTATTGTTTTGGTCGATGTCGTTGACTACATTTTTGTCGGGTGGTACTCATTACGGCACAATCTCATTTGTGCTCCCAACACAAAAAAATAGTCATCTCGTCATCGTCATCTGCAAATATTGTCAGAACTGAGACTTGTGCACATTGTGGTAGTTTTGTAATGAATGCCGTTTGCTTCCGGATGCGTGGGTTGCATTACTGCATGTTGGTGTAACGTATGCTCTTGGGAAAATGATTCAGTTAAGTTCGGGTTAATGGCACGCTGCTACTCCCGTACTTTTGCTACCAGAACTTTAAGTGCGCTCGTCCATTCAGAGTCTCGTGGAAAGAAGAAGAACACTATTATAATTATATCATTCTTTGCCTTACGGGTTCACTGCTGCTCAAAATTAAGTCTTGTCTGAGCTTCTTTTGCCTAATGTCATATTTTGCAAAGATAGTCTGATATGTTTGATATAGTAAAGTACGCATATAACTTTGTTAGTACCTTCCACGGGCTTCTGATTCACGTTCACGAGACACAGCATTTTACTGTTTTGGTAGCGATGTGGCAAGTGGCAATGTAAAGAACGGAGAATGAAGACAGCAAAAACTGACGACAGGAGCTACGAGCTATATTCCACTATAGTTTGGGTAAATGACACTTTATTAAGTTTCCTCTTAAAGCTCTCAAAGGTGCTCAACGAAGTCTGACTGACATCCACAAGAGAAACGCCAGGTGTGGCTTGGAGTGCTTTTGGTTTTCTTGTGAACCAAGACTGAGAACCACTCTATTTTAATTTATTATATGCTTTTATCTTTATTTGTGTGTAAATTTTCGCTTTTTAATAATTAATTTTATCATGGCAGGGGTCTCGTCTCATCCTCATTCAAATTCAAGAAACTGTTCCATATTATAATGTTCCTTATTCCGTTGTATTATATTTTGTAGTCATACTTTTTTGCACGCGTAGTTTTCACGTGTGCTCTTCTGCAAAATTGGACCAAACGTGGGCGTGTGTGTGTTTTATAAGTTATAATGTGTTTGCTTCCATTTTTTTCACTTTGATAAATGAGGTGCATGACTTACAGGTGAACCACAAGAGGACATTAAGAAAAAGGCATAGGAAGCTTTATTATATTTACTATCAAGGAGTAATTAAGAAAAAGAGTTGTATGAGAACGTGAATGGTCGTCAACGTCACTGTGTGCGTCCGTACCATAAATCGTGACAGTGAACTTTTTTAGAATTGGGAATTCTGGCACAAATGAAAGGTGCAAAATGAAGGTAGTGCTAAGTTTTTCCTACAGACCTGGTTTTATACAATATACTATACCAAAGGAAATGGCGTTTAATTTTATTTAATTGTTGTGTATCATCATCCTTACACGAGTTCAGGTAAAATGCATTAAAAACATAAAAGCTCCTAGGCTCATCAGAATCCACGTAGAATATCATAAAAACTAGTTTTATCTTAAAGATTATACTATTGTACATTGTAGTGTTAATGACTATTTGTGTATTGAAAGTTGAACAACATTTCCTTCCTTGAATATAATATTTTTTAAATGTGACGAACACGTTATTTATTTGGTGTTTTGTATGTGTATTGTTTTACACGTTTCAGTGTCCGTGCGAATGAGTTATGTCAACAGATAAATTTTTGAGTCGGCACGCGATAAAATTAATTGAAAGACGATGAAAAAAACAATTATTATTGTAGCACATGCATCATATTGTAATTAGAAGAACGAGTTTGCTCCGTGTCCGTAGCATTTCTTCACGTCCTATAAGCTTTTTTGACATGAGACCGTAAAAACTAGATGACTGTGAAAATGAAGAAGAGTTAGAATTTTAATTCACCGTATTACATACACATGTTAAAATCAGCACGTCGTCGTCCTGAAGATTAAAGGCGTCCGGTTGAACTGCTGCTCATCAGAAAAAAAGTCTGCATTACCTGCCATTCTGTCTCAAAATCCTCATGAGTCACTTTTGTACCATTGAATAGAGCTTGTATGTTTTATGCATTGACTTTCTGAAAAGGAAGTGTGTATAAATTCATTGTGGACTGCCGTTGTCGTCTTTTCATCAAGTGAGATTGAGGAGCTAAAGATTTCATACGGATGAGATTTCCCACAGGCGACACAGCACAGGTTAGCATGTGCAATCTCTTTGCTAATCGAATGGTCATAAAGAGCAGTAATGGTGTCACAGGGAGTATTAAAGTAAATTGCAATGTCAGTGTCAAAGTCAAAAAGTCCTTTTGGTCGTCATACAATACCCTGGCATATATACAATAATAATAAAAAAAGGTCCTGTCCTCAAGAACGAATGAACCGGAGAAAAAGTAGGTGAAACGTGGGCAAACAACATCAGCGTGGGTTGTCGTTATTGCCCCGCGTGTGACAGTAGTTTAAACTTTAAACGTGGTACCATCGTGGACGTAGACAAGAATAACACACAGAGATCACATCAGCTACCCGTTTGCCATTTCCATGTGGGAGAGAAGAGATTATGATAGCTGAAGTGATATGGCTTTTGCCTCCTTCGGGCTCTTTTTTATTCCTTTTGATGCAGTCAGCACAAAAGTCATCATATTTATTGTACCGTTGTGTGACAAGAGGCGTTGGGAATATTAATCACGTTTCTCTGCTTGCCTGTTGCTCAGCAGTTTTAATCATTACGTGAGCGTTTAAGACTTTGAAACTTTGTCCGCCTAATGGTGCGTTGCCAATTGAACCAGCAGCAGTCTCAGTAGTAAATACATGATGTGATGTGTGTGAGAGAAAAAAAAGAATACTCTAATGTTCTTGAACTCATTTTTGCCTTCATAGTGCCAAATCCTACACTTCATTTCTGTACACATCACCTTTTATTTGATCATTAATTAAATATGTTTTTGTTCCATTAGTGTTCCCGTTGGACTCAATGGTGTTACGATGAATAATTAGCAATCCAATTATTTTTGCAGGATCCCGTAGCATGACAAAAAAGCATCTTCTTTTTCCTACCTGACGTACGAAAGATACAAGTTGCATTGTGATATGACATGACATGCCTTAATATGACCAAACTTGTAAGGGTCATTTTATGATCTCCATTGCTCTTTTATCGCTGGATTGCCCCATTAAACGCCATACGTCCGTCTAGTGTCCATATAAGATCACTTGGGCATTCTCATCAGTGAGATCATGGAAGATTTGATATGAGAACCAGTTTTTTCAAAAGGTGTTCTTGTTTACCGTATTGTAAGATTGTATTGCAGCACTTTAAAAGGTGTCACTGAATCCATGTTCTTGTAATTTACCTATGCACATTCTGATGAATGACTCTAAGTTTGGTCCTCCTATGGTTCTCAAGCATGTGTTACGAACCATTTAATTATCTCTTGAACAGGTGTAAATGCATCGGAAAAGATCTGCTTTGCCTACTGCTCAATGTGGAGGAGCAACCGAGCAACAAGTTGCAATGTTTTATTGACCTGACCGCTCACTAAATTCGGACTTGCCATTTTCTGTGTACCTAAGGGAAAGCCTTTATTAGCCCAAACTTTACAGTGTAACATGTAAGGTTTCCCTATTTACTCCTAAAATTCATTCATCGTGTATTTACGGAGTGCGTACTGCAGCTGCAAAAATGCTGAAAAGTTTCAGCCTACGGTTCACGGGTTCGCCATTTCCTTCCCTGTCTATTTTGACGCTGAAGGACGAACCTAGTAATTAATATTTGAACTTAAGCGTTAATTCAAACGGCATCTCACTTCTTAGCTTTACGTTCAAAAATTTCATTGACCGTACATTACAAGATTACAACCAGCTTTTCTGTTTTCCTAACCGACTAATTTATTCGTTTTCTTCTCCATTTTAATAAAAGAAAGTTGTAAACATTAATACTTTATTGTCAGAAATTAAAATTACATTAGTCCCTTTTACAGCTCCCACGACTGGATAGTTTCTAATAAAAGGGAACAATTTAAATGGCGTCGGTAGATGTAGTTTTAAAGAGCCATTTCCGGAGATTCTGACTAAATTCTATGCAATCTTTTCGTAAAGATTGTTATTTTGTTGTTACTTTGTATGACGGCATTTATTTAGGATTTCCACTGACTTTCATGCTTTTTTTTTCAGATGGTTAAAGTGAAGCATGAACGTTTAAGTTTCTTTATAAGAGTAGAAAAAGGATAAAGGTAATTTGTCGTTTTAACTGTGAAGGAGTATAAAGTGAGAAACTGCGTGGGAAAGTGTGCAGTTGATGACGACCTGATTTCCAGTCATTATGTCCATTTCTGCCGTTACAAACGTTTTTTTCAGAAAAAAACATTGAGGGCTAAAAAAATCTTCTAAATTGAAAAGGCGAGACAGTAACTGTGGGATTTGACATATAAGTGCAAATACTGTGTCTTGCTAATTTGAACGACAGCAGTTGAGTTCGTCCAAAGTCAAAGAGTCGGAATTGTACAGAAAAGTCCTAATTGGTCAAACGAGTGGATTGGAGCATGCAATCTTTAATTAAGACTTTGATTGGGCCTCGCCTCTGAAGTAAAATTCAACATTTTGCCTGGTAGTCGTTTTCTTAATTAAACATTTTAGCGATCACGCTTTGGCTTGCTTGATTTTAGAATAGACGACGAAGTCGAAGTGTCTTTACTGCTAGTAGCGCCGAAGCTATATTGGTATGTTCTGTGAGGTCATAAAGTCAATACATTTTAATCTCTATAGACGCTTGGGAAATTGTACATTTGCAAATTGTGAACTTCCTTCGCCGGAACCTTCCCTATTGATTAGCGTCTCTCCAGGTTCCAGTTTTCCAGTCGACGTAAAAGGTTCGCTTTTTCTGCTGTGGACGTTGTCTGGTTCATTTCCTTGTCCGGGAGCGAAGACGGAATAGCAGAAACAGGCAATTTCCGTTGTCACACCTTCAAAAAGTCTAATGTAGATGGAAAAAGGATTCCTTTGATCTTCTTTCGCAAGGGGAGTACGAGAGTATGCCAGCAACCCAAACCCAGTTTTAGGAAATTCGCAGTCGATTTTAATTGGACTGCTCCACTGTCGCGACGGGCTTTACACGAGAAAATCCAACGAACCGTGTATTTCCACGTGGGAGAATAGCATCAAAGCCGCACGTTTCTACTGTACCACGAAAAAAGGTGTTGGCAGGGTTAGGGTAGGACTCGTAGGATGAAGGTTGTCTTTTTGTGATTAAAAAATAGGAACGAAACGAAACTCCCGATTTCCTAAAATTGTTTACAGAAGCTTCTCTTGATTAAGCAGACTTTCGTATTTGCAATCCTTTGATTGAGCGTGTAAAGAAAATATTTCTTAATGAGCATAAGGCGAGAGTGCCAAAATGTCAAGCCACTGAGCCATGAATTTTCCAGGAGATTTTAATTATTTAATTCAACAATGAACCTTCATCCTAAGAAATCGTACAAAGCCGTAATGAGCTTTCAAGGACTTTAGTACCATACTATTTGGTCGTCTGTGTATTTCGAAAAAGCAGAGGTGACGTGACATCCAATTAAGAAATGTCGTAACCTCGTGTCATTATTGCAAGACTTTCCTTTACCCATTCTGTCTGCGGTGATGTTCACTGTTCTCCACAATTTTGGGTAGCAACATCATCATTAGTCACAACTCACCATTGTGACTAATGAGATGGCACCATAACCACGTAAGTTCTGTAACGTAATGATATTTTATAATGTCACCTGAAACGGATTACTTTATGGCAAAATCATCATTAGACGCATCATGAGTTATATAACCGTTACGCACGGAAGCCGATGCTGATGTTGATGAAATTACCTGTCGATCATTGTCGTTAACGCAAACACGACTCAGTTTGACAGCTGCCTTTATTCTTTACGCCAAAGGGAATTCTGACGCATTTGGAAGTTTGGACATACTAAAGTTTAAGGAAGAACTTCATTCATAATGAAAATCTAGACGTCTCAGAAGTGTCAGCACACTCCATGCAGCACTCCAAAAGATTTTTAGCTGTGCGGTGTGCTCAAAGATTATGACTGAAATAATCTCAAGCTGAGAAATAAAGGATGATGATACAAAGAGACGACGAACAAGAAAAGGATCGGTTGAGTGAGAGTGCCAAGTCACATTTT
This sequence comes from Harlomillsia oculata, assembly GCA_019776145.1. Lineage (NCBI taxonomy): Eukaryota > Metazoa > Arthropoda > Collembola > Entomobryomorpha > Oncopoduridae > Harlomillsia > Harlomillsia oculata. Next base: position 11,654 of record JABASF010002490.1, read on the forward strand.
GTTTGTCTCCTTTGCCGTCTTCTCCGTTAATTCCAATTTTGGATGGATGGGCGACGACAGGACGCATTAGGGAACAAAAGTGAGAGTGACTTAATGTGCACAAGATATCTGCATAAATATTTATAACAGGGTCTTCAATGCGTGCCTCCATTCTTCATCTTTGACCAGTTTTAATGGCGTTAATGTGTTGCATTTATTAACACAACGAGGAGGGATTTATGTTATTCTTACATTTACATTTTTCATAGCCTCGTAGCCTACAGACACACTGGGCAACTTTCCTTACAGCTTTTTTTTCGACAAATTTTATATACAATTTGACATCCTTAAAATTGAACGCAAAATCCATGTGCCTTATTCTTTCTATTAGATTTCTTTATGTGAGATTTATATCTGCTGGCAAAAAAAAGTTGGGATGTGATGACAGAGTCATTTCAACTGGCAAAGGTATGAAGGATGAGCACTTTTGTTCTCTAATTGACGTCTTCAGGAAGTATATATGAAAATGAATTATATTGCGAAGAGGTAGGCAGGCAATCTGACTAGCCGGCATGAATTTAAGAAACTAATATTTTTTTATTGTTTTTCGTTCGTGCTCATAAGAAAAGTAGCGATCACGAATGATCATTTAGATTTTGCTTTTACGCAAGGGTTGCACAGATGCACATAAAATGCACATATAGCAGGGAAAAGCTCAGTGATAAATGTGGCTGAAACTATAGGTAAATATAATTATTGCTGTACGTTGTAGTAAATGTACAAAAGGAGCAGTCCTGCAAAAGTTTTGCGTACACACACAAAACGGACAAAAAGTTAAAAAGTACGTGACTCCCCCGCGTGCTAAAAGCTTGCTTGTGGCTCTTATGGTTTTTTGAACAGGGTTTGTATGTATACAGGCTAATGAGATGGTGCATGATAGTTCCTCGGAATTATCTTCTTCTGGGGGTCTTTGACTTCTCAGTTGCCTTGAGAAAGCGTGTTTCCGTATCCTTCTTAATCTCGATAGCGCACGCTTGGTCATGATGAAGTTTTCGGCCCATTTTCGACTCATTGACAAAGAGTCGACCGCACTACGACTGTTGTCTCTGCTGAAGGCGATCATTTTCCAACTGCCAAAGTCCATTTGCGGTTTTGTACGAATAGCTTTCATTTCAACAAAACTGTATGTCGACTGACTGAGAAACAGAAAGAAACCAGCTTCATCTGTACATCTTCCTTAATCATTTTGGTAAACTGACGGAAGTTGATTAAAATTGTCTGAAATCTTCGTCATCTCATCACCGCCAGTGTTGCTGCTTGTTATATCTCAAAATCAAAACTAATCCTTTCTCATGTCAAATTTCTTCGTATTCCATTTGAGCTGAAAGGCAATTCGCTCTCAGAAAACGATGATACTAATTTAATTCCATATTTGGAGAAGAAAGTGTATTTAATCCTAGGAAATTCTCCAAATTCACGAAGTATATATGGCATACACTAGTTGGTACATGTCAGATGATGAGATGATGAAATGATACAAAATGTTGATTTTTTTTTCTCATTTTCCACAAAAGTCTCGTTCGATTTCTTTAATTGCTCCTTTCGCGCGTTTGTACACTTACCAACTGGGTCGTGTCCAAGTCGAAGACAGCTACGCATCTTCTTAGGAAAAAAATCATTACGGCACTTTCAACTTTGCTTTTTGCCTGAGCGGACACGGGCGACTTGATGCATAAAAATCGACCGCTAGGAGTAATTTTGGGGGAAAAATAATGCTTTTGTGTCCAAAACCTCTAAAAAAGACGTCGATTTGAGTGGTAAACACGCGGCGGCCATAGAGTCTAGTGACCCAGTGACCTTGGTTTGTTCAATAACTTAAAGCTTATAGCTTGTTGCACATGCAATGCAAGTAAAATCAATAGTTGGTAGTGCCCTTAGCAAAAATTCGTGCAAAGTTGGAATAGTGTGTAGTCGGTTAATAGGCGGCTTGACTACCAATTTCTTTTGCCGCCTGGCAAATAAAAGCCGTAAAGCAGCTGAAAGGAAGAAAAACAAGCTTTTGTGTTTGCTGCTACCGACTATCGACACTTAACTATACACTAAAACAATACCCAAAATGCTAATGCTGTCACTGGGACCGTTGTACTATGACTACGACCGATTATGAACATGTAATGCGGTCGATAAATTAACTCATTTATGTGTGATCAGTCATCAGAGTTGTGTTGTTTGCACCGGTTGCTCCTTCGAAGGGCATGTTTGCAGTCAATCCGTTTGGTTTTCTGTGCTTCTTGCCTTGCCGCAAGTCACAATATCGAGTATTAATAATTCATTGAAAGGAGAATAATATTGAGAATGCCAAAACTTAAAATCCTGTTAGACTCGAATTTGCCCATTAAAAGTGTACCTGCATATCGTATTCCAGCTGCCACATACATAACATCCTGCAGATTTTTCGTCAAGATCAAGATGCCCCACATTTGACGTGTATTTGTCATTCCTCCTGTGTTGTATGTTTTTACGAATTGACCATTCAGATTTGGTCGAATCGTTTTCTTGTGGCTATGTAGAAATCGGCAATGGCTGGTGCCGTGAAGAGATAGATAAAATTCAAAAAATCGTTAAACTCAACCACAGCCACAGCTCAACTTTCTCGTTGTCACCAGTTAAAACTTAATAACTACCTTTTGTACTTTTCGTCATTGGGAATTATGAAAAAAGCTTTTGATGATCACAAAGTGACGTCTGAAAGCAACATAAAAAACTGAGGTACTTTGCAGTTAGCCACTACAACAGCCTACAGCTCAACGTTTTAATCATACCTTGTGCCGTAATTTCGTGTGATTTCTTTAAATACAGCATGCTCAGCAAAGGTTACAGTATACATGTCATAACACTGTGTTACAGC
>JABASF010002491.1:0-14536 GCA_019776145.1 Harlomillsia oculata
GTTGTTACACAATGCGGCAAAACTGAAAGATGCTATCATTGCATTCATTCAAGAGAACCAAGAGGCAATAACTGACGACTCCTAGTGAAGAAACGTTGTCCTCATAAAGTGATTTGTTTAAGAACTTTTAAAAATCTGTTGACTATGTTTATCATTGTACATGGATTACCATTATAATACTAATATAATATAATATACAGTTACACTGTATGTATTAATTGGTAGTTTTTGAGCTAGCGATTGCTATTAATTTTGTTCTAATGAATTCTCTGAGTATCTCTTTGTATATCACTTGTATGTAATCAATAAAGAGAAAGTATGTTGATTAACCTTATTAAACCATGCATTACCCTTGAACTGGATTCCTGTTCACACGAAACTGCACAGACATGATTATAGGAATTAAGAATTAGACGCATGAAGTGATTTAGTGATTTTGATTTAATTCATTTAGGAAAAACGAATTTGAATTTTGAATTAGCAAAATCAATGACTTTGCCGGCTCTGATCATAACATTTATAAGATAATAGATAAGACAAGAAGACAGTCTTTTGTGTTTCACAGTCGTCAAAAGTTTCGATAGGATGTAGTCGTGTAGAGTGTAGTGAAGAATTTGTTCATGAACGATTTCGGTTGCGTTGCGTAGAGTAAAGCGCAGTGTTTGAATTGAACCGACATTCGCTCCAGTTTCCAGTTCCAGAACTGAGTTTCCAGTTTCCAGTTCAATTGTAAGCAAACAGCGGTCCTAGATTTAGATACCTTATTCCAACTTCCAAGAAGACCTCAGCTGCAACTCTTACTCTTACTGAAATTGTGTTTCTCTTTTCAAAAAATACTTTTATGTAAACGTAATTTGTCAAGTCCTCATTGTCAGCATTGGGAATTTGGGAAGCGTCGTCATCGTGTTGGCGTTGGGTAACGTAAGTGTTTTAATGATAATTAAATCTTTTTGTGGTATGATGATTGACTGATGATTCAACTAAACTGATTCAAGTTAGCTGACTGCATACATGAGTTCAGGGGAGGGTCAGGTAGGGCAAGGACCCCCCCGACTGACTTCCTTTTCGGACATCGCATCGATACCACAGTACTTTTCTTAAACTTCTGTAGAAGGAAAAGAATAGATTTTAAATTCTATCTCCTCTGAAAAACCTACTAAACTGAAACTTCGCATTCGCAACTCAACTATTGTACGAAAAGTACCTTCCAAACAAGGAAATCTCTCTGATCCTGATTTTCCTGATCCTCCGGAGCCGGACACTCCGGATCCGGAGCAAAGAAAGGAAAAAATTGGCCCACCCAGACTCCAGACAGAAGTCTAGACAGCGGATTGAAATGTGCAGGGAGGATGCGTGAATGCGTGTTCTAGTGGAGGTGGACATATGGACGTTGCACGTTGCACTGCTCTCTCTCATAAAGTTGCTCGTTGTACAATGCGAAATCTTTCGATATCACCCCGTATATCCTTCCCTTGGTTTGTTCGCACCCGGTCCCTCCTTGTTTCCTACTACGCAGTTACAAAACCTACTTAAGCCTGGAAGGATACGAAACTGGGTTCAGTTTGGGTCTGCTTGCTGAGTGGTGAAGGCGTGTTTTTGTGAGCTCTGCTCTGTGGATGTTCTCGGTCTCGGTTGCTTTCTCGGATGCTCATAAAGATTGATTTGTTTATTGATTAAAGGTTATCACGTTATCAGTATTTTGAATTCGATTCGCTCTGTGAAGAAGGTGAGACAAGATATTTAATTGTTTACTGTAGTATTTCGGGTATTTTCGGTAATATGGATTGATCCCTCTCTCCTGCCCTGTTTGTTGTGTAGTTCCTATTATATTTTATTAATTTCGTATAAGAACTTGGAAGTAACGTTTTACTGTTTAATTACTCTATAGATTGAGGTTGTGCAACTACGCACTCTGCTCTGGTCCCCGCCCCTACGACTTTTCAACGTTTTGGAGAAGGACAAAGAAGACAACGTCCGTCGCACGACGAGACTGACGTAGTTTCCTCAATCCTCAGCTCAGGCGCAGGCCTCATTTGGAGGGTTCTGGGTTGGTTGTGGTTGTGGCTGGAGAACGAACGAACGCAGTGAGTTTTTGACGTTTGTCGTGTGCGGACGTTTTTGGGTGAGTGTGAGCAAGTGAGCAGTCTTAATTTTTGTCAAAATATTTTGGTGAGTGTTGAATTTTGTGCGCAGGAGCTACTTTTGCTAACTTTTTGTAAATTAGTGATTTGAGAGTATAGTGAGGTAATATATTGAGCTGTTTAGCTGAGGTTATCATCTAATGTTGATTTTTAAACCTCATGTGCTATTTTTGATCAGTGGTGTGTGGACCGTGGACGATGGAAGGTTGGTTTAGTCAGTTGAAATGTGAGTTGTCTTTGTTTATTTGTGACAGGTATCCCAATTCATTCGGATAGGATGGATGGTAATCAACCCCCAAGAGGACGGGCTCGTGGTCGAGCAGTGGCGATACCTCGGTCACCGACTCCTGGAGCGGAGAGTGGTGGACGACGGGCTCAAGGAAGAAACCCGGATGATCCAGTTGGTATCCTTGAAGGGGATAGTGATGTGAAGATGGAGGTGAGCTCCGACTCCAGTTCTCCTGGGATGTCGACTTCTTCGCATGAGGACGATAGGATGACTGGGGCAATGGCCCCAATGGAAAGTGGCGACGACAGTCGACCTGGGAAACGGGGTCATCCTGATGAAGAAAAGGGAGAAAAGAAGGTGAAGGTCGAGTTATACAGTGCCTTAAGCCGAATCCCGTCCAACATGAGAGACTATGTGAACACGAAGGAAGCCGGTAAGGTGACGGAAGGAACTATGGGTAATGAAGTCCAGCTCGTTGCCAATTATTTTCGCATGCAGCGTAGGGGAGGTTCAGCGTGGAAGCTGTATCAATACCGAGTGGACTTTCAACCGGAGATACCAGAAGTAGATACGAAAATGAAGAAAAGGGTAATAAATGTTGTTCATTTATGTGTTTTGTAGTTGAAATTGAAAGGATGATCGGGGTTGAATTGAATTGAAAGTAATTGTAATAGTANGGATGATCGGGGTTGAATTGAATTGAAAGTAATTGTAATAGTATATTGGATTTGCTGGCTTTGTATTTGTAGGTTCTTCGAGAGGGTGCGCAGAACTTGCCTGTTTACATCTTTGACGGCACTCAGTTGCTTTGCACGCAGCAGCTAACCGTGGCACAACAACAATTCGACGTGACCGTAGACGAGACTGTTTATACCGTCTTCGTTCGTTTCGTCGCTGAAGTAACTGATCACGACATCCAGATGTTCCAGTTCTACAATATTCTACTTCGAAAGGCGATACAAGGCATGGGATTGCAGTTGATTGGTCGTAACCATTACGATGACAAATTGAAAGTTGTGATGAGAGCTCAGGGTATCGAGTTATGGCCTGGAGTTGTCACATCATTACGACAACATGAATCAGATGTTCTTCTAAACATGGATATTTCCATGAGGTTGCTGCATTTGGATAATATTTTCCAAGTCATGAGCCGAATTCAACAAGGACGCCCGCTCGATAGGCCCACTAAACAACGAATCGAAGAAGAAATCTGCGGGAAAGTGGTAATGACGCGTTTCAACAAGAAGACGTACAAAGTCGAGTCGATTGTGTGGGGAACGAACTCCAACACGGAGACTTTTGTAACAAGAATCAATAAGGAGGAACGGAGAGTAAGTATCGCCGAATACTTTCAGCAGCGACATGGCATCCAACTCATGAACCCGGAAGCTCCTCTCCTGCAAATAAAATTGACCATTCAGATGATTCGTCGTGGCATGGGAAACAGAGCAATTTTGCTCCCCATGGAGCTTTGCTGCGTGACTGGTTTGAGCGAACAGGAGCGGGCGAATTTTCAGCTTATGAGAGCGCTGTCCGAGCATCTGCACATGGTTCCACAGAAACGAGTGGATTCGCTGCAAGGGTTTTTTGATAGACTCGCTTCTGTTGAATCGGTATTATTAATTATTAACGTTCATTAATGGTGATTTTCCTTGGGGTTTTGATTACATTCATGTATTGTGTGATTATGTGGTTCAGGTGGCCGAAGAATTCAGACAATTCGGAACAAGATTTCACGACCGCAACATGGTGCAAGTGAAAGGAAGAGTTTTGCCGGTCGAACCAGTTAAGTTCTATGATCAGCGCGAATTTACTGCACCGAATCAAGATTGGAGCCTAGCATTTCGATGTATGCAGCACATAGTAAATTTATATGATGTTGGTGTTGAATAATTTGGTGATGAAATCATGTTCCATGCTTTTTATTCCGCAGCCATGAAGATGTTTTCCAGTAAGTCGCTGCAAAGGTGGGCAATTTTGTTTCCTCAAAGAACCTACCAGAACATCGAACAACTAATCAGCACCATGCAAAGAGTGGCCAACCCCATTGGATACCGAATTGACCCTCCGATCGTAAGGTAATTGTGTATTCAAATATTGTTGACTTTGCTGCACACCGAAATTTACATGTTTTGTGCCTTGTAATTGCGTATGTAGACATAGTATGCCGCGGGACAGCCCATCGGACTACGGTCGAGCAATTGATGAGGTTATTCAAAAAAATCGGAATTTGGAGCTGATGCTTGTTGTTCTCCCCAGCAAAGGAATCGAAGCATACTCCGTAGTCAAGAACAAAACGCTAGGCGAACACGGAAGTGAGTTAATTTCATTGATCCGAAAATTAACATTGTTTTCAACTTTACGTTCCTATGAACTGTGACGGCATGGAAGGTTAATGATCTAATGAGTTTTATCTTATCTTGCAGTTTTGTCGCAATGTTTTGTCCGGCAAACATTGGAGAACTCCAAGCGGCTGATGAGTGTGTGCACAAAATTAGTCATTCAAATGAATGCAAAGCAAGGCGGAGAGCCATGGGCGCTCAAGAATCCCATGAAAGTGAGTATTGCTGAATTTTATGTTGTAGTGGGCAAATCTGAACGACTGTCAAAATGAGTTATATTTCGTACTGTACTGTTTTTTTGGCTTGCTATAATTAATGAATTTCAATGTACGATACAGAATGTCATGGTAGTTGGTTACGATGTCTACCACCCGGTTGGTCGGGGGCGTAGTATTGGAGCTATTTGTGCGACGATGACCGACAACATTTCATCATATTACAACTCTGTTACTGTGTTCGAACATCGAGACGAGATTTCCCATAAAATGGGTGCAGATATTAAGAGTAAGTGATACCTGTATTTTTGCTTCTTTTAACATTGAAAAACGGTTGTATTACTGTATGATTCTTTTCAACGCAATTATTGTATTCGTAGAGTGTCTTGACGCATACATGAAGCGCAATAGCAGACTCCCGGAAAAAATCTTCTTCTATCGAGACGGCGTTGGAGATGGGCAGTTGCAGATTGTGTTCAACGTTGAAATAACTCAGCTCACTGTAATTTTCTAATTCAATGATTACAAACTTGAACATATAATATTGAGTTCCTGCTGCTTAATGATTACTTGTCTTTCCGAATAATGAGTACTTGAATCTTTGTGTATAACAGAAAATGTTGGAGATTGTGTACGCCAAGGTAGGACTGCCTCCAGCGAAGTTGGCCTTTGTTGTCGTAACTAAGAAGACGAACACTAAGTTCTTTCTACAGGCCAGGCCCACTCCTCATGGTTATTCTTTCGAGAATCCGTGCCCGGGAACTGTGGTAGACACCGTTGTTACTCTGCCTGAACGGTATTATTTTCTGGAGCTTTTTCGCTAGAGCAATGAAATCACGTATGAGTGGAAGCTAAATGAATAGCACTGTAATACATCTATTGATTTTGCAGGTACGACTTCTACCTGATTTCCACTCAAGCTCGGCAAGGTACTGTAAGTCCCACATCTTACAATGTCATCTACGACACCGTCAATTTACCGCCAGATAGGATGCAGCTTTATACCTACAAGCTGTGTCACGGATATTACAACTGGAGCGGAACGGTGTCGGTGCCTGCTCCGTGTCAATACGCACATAAGCTGGCCCAGCTTCATGGATTGGCTCTTCAAGAGCGTGTCAGTCCCGCGTTGGAACATTTCCTTTACTACTTGTAAAGTACGGATTTACCAAGGAACTTTTTGATTGATCTAGTTTTGTACCCTAAACATTTTATTGGTCTCCCATGGTTTGTTCACAGTTTTCAATGAATTTTTCATATTTTTTTGCATTTTAATTAAATTTATGATTTTCAGTTTCACATTAATGATCCCGTTGAGTAGTATTGCGAGCTTCAATTAATTTTACTCGTGGATTAAGTTAAAAATGTTGTTACTAATAGATTAAATTAAACCATGACCAATAGATTGTTTAGGGTACGATACTATGGGCACATTTGTTATTTGGAAGTGTCCTGGACAATCCTGTTACTTCGTTTATTAATTTAAAGTTTATTTGCAATGCTTCATTTGGATTTGGATCCTTAGTCTAACATTGTAGTAATCTTATTTGTTGTTCTTTGGTACCTTTAACATAAATGCTAATTCAAGCGTGTGAATTTTTCTATAATAATTTACATTACTAAATTAAAAGTTAAGTTGTACATTTATTTGTGAAGGTTCAATTTTATGCCAATTTCTTTAAGTCAAGTTCTTGTATGTAAATTATAGATTATATAGATTGCACGTAAGTGCCTGTTTATGATTTTTTGGCGTATGAATAGCAATGAAATGAAATAAAAGAGCAATATGAATTAATTTAATATATCGTAGAAAACGGTAACTACTCATTATTATTATTTGTGAAGTTTCAATTTTCTGTAAAGTTATTTAAGTTTGGTTAAGTATGCACGTGCACCCAGAATTGGTATCACATTGTTTTGAATCATAATAAATAAAATTGGTTGTTCAGCATTGGGTTGCTGTTTTTATTATGTAATTTCACTTTTATTAGAGCTTCGAAATTTATATGGTGTGGAAGTTGCCCACGAGGCGTCTTTTGTAGCATTAGGAGGAAGGTGCAACTTTAGTTGCTCTCACCTTATATTTATGCTATGGCAAAACTGTTGCTGAGCATATATTTCAAAGACTGAGCGAGTTTTCTAGTTTCTGCTAACAACGTGTTGTATTTTCCTGGCCATAAATAACCTTGAAATATTAAAATAATGTTGGCAATGGTAATGTCCTTTAATGCATGACGTAATTAGCTAATGAGTATTGAAATGAAGCTGCACACATGTGTTTTCCTGGCACAATTGCACATTACTTGTACAACTTTTTATGCTGTCTGCATTAGTAATTAATGCGCTATATATCATTTTCATGAATTTTGTTCTTCATGATTGCATTAATGTCTATGTAATCAACTGTGCATCTGTGAAAATATAGCAAAATATGCCAGTTATTGAACATAATCACATTAAATGTCTTTTGTTTTAGATGTAATAAAACTATAATTGTTTTTATCATCCTGACTCAGTTTGGTTCACGATCACGGGTAACAATAACAACAGCTCAACACCAACAGCATTCCGTGAATGTGAATGTAAAATGAAGACAAATGGGTTTTCAATTTACATGGGCTTGACGCTTGGTCTGCTCGTATCCCTTTCTCCATTAGGTTGTTCTGTACATTAGTTTTATAATATTTCACAACGTTATTATTGTATTTTGAAAAAAATGCCTTTAAGTAGGTCACATAGTACTCAATATTTTTTCTTACTAATTTTTCACATTTTAGAATGTCAATGTAAAAAGATGGTGTGCTATTTTGGAAGTTGGGCAGTTTATCGTCCGGGCGATGGAAAATTTGATGTAGAAAGCATTGACCCGTTTCTTTGCACTCATTTAGTTTTTGGATTTGCTGGTCTAAAGAATGGAGTCATTGTTGCGTTAGATTCTTGGAATGAACAATGCGACGACTATGGGAAAGGTAAGTATTCGCTATGATATAAATGCATCAAAAATAGTAATATTGGAACTTAAAACACAAATGAAAAATATAACATTGTGGAACGTGATGTATTAGCATTACAAGAACAATGTTTAAATTATACAGGTGCTTTCCATCGATTTACCAACTTGAAAGATAAAAATCCTAATCTGAAAACTATACTTGCCATTGGAGGCTGGAATGAAGGGTCAACTAAGTACTCTGAAGTATGTAATGCAATTAAAGCCTACGACGAATTATATTATAATAATAAGAAAGGCTCTATTTGATTCCTTTGTTAGATGGCCAGAAGTTCCAACAGTAGAGCCAGGTTTGTTGACAGCGTTATCACTTTCTTACAAAAATATAATTTCGATGGGCTTGATCTGGATTGGGAATATCCGGCGAATAGAGGTGGTGTTCCGGAAGACAAGGTGTATTATTGATTATTGTTCTCCTATAAGCTATAAATGCTAACTACAGATTCCGCATTCTGGATACACAATTTTCAAACTAATTTGTAATCATTCACTTTCCAACGCAGTGTAATTGTGTAATGCATAACAAATGATTATTGTATTATTATTATAGCAAAACTTTATATACTTGGCAAGTGAATTAAAGCAAGAATTCGCTAAACATGGCTACATTCTTAGTGCTGCTGTTTCCGCAGGCGAGCCAACTATTCGAACAGCTTATGACATTCCAGCCATGGGCAGGTACGGTCAAATCGTCAAACACTCATATTTTTGTTATAAAGGGGATACGAAATGAATTTAAAGGGACACCTGTATATCTTGGTCATTAGAATATTCGACATCATTAATATTATGGCTTATGATTATCACGGAGCTTGGGACAAAATGAGTGGACATCATGCTCCATTGTTCAGAAATCCTTTGGACACTGGTGAATTCGCTGGATTCAATGTTGTACGTAACTTTTTTATTTCATTGAGAATGCACCATAATGTATTTGTAAATTAGTATCAAGCTAAACTCATCGTACCTTCCTATGTAAATATTGTAGAATCACAGTGTTAATTATTGGATTAACAATGGTGCTCCAAGGGAGAAACTGACCCTTGGTATGGGGACCTACGGTCGTGGGGTGACACTGAACAATCCACAGGATAATGGAATCTATGCACCTGGCGACCAGCCCTTGAGAGCTGGACCATACACACGAGAAGCCGGATTCTGGGGTTATAATGAGGTAATCTTAAGTCCTAAAGTCAAATACGTTGACATTTTACATGACCAAAACTACACGGTAATTGATTTGAGACAGCATTTAACATGAGTAACCATTTTGTGCGAAGATCTGCGAAATGATCAACCGGGAACCAGGATGGACAGTGGTGGTCGACAAATATTACCAAGCCCCGTATGCGTACAAAGGTCGTGATTGGATTGGATACGACACACCCGAGAGCATTTACACTAAAGCTAAATTTGCACGCGACATGGGACTCGGCGGAGGAATGGTTTGGTCCTTAGAAACAGACGACTTTAAGGCCAAGTGTCACGAAGAACCTTTCCCCATCATCAGAACAATTTATCGGACTCTTGTTGGAGAATATGAGAGAGGACCTTCTCCAACTGCCCCTTCACGGAGCACAAGTGACCAAGCCTGTGCGGCCTACAAACCCACATGGTGGCCACCTGCGGCATCTGAAACAACAACTGAAAAAAGAAATCACTGGGTTGAACCAACTCGAAAGCCATCATGGGAAGATAATAATAATAATAACCACAATAGCAATCAGAATACTATTCAAGATACGAATAATCGGAATCAAGAAAAGTGCCCTAGCGAAGGTCTTCATCCACACAAGAGCAATTGCAGAAAATTTTATTCATGTGTGCGACAGGGAAGTGGCTTTTTCGCACATGAACAAAAATGTGGGTCTGGAACTGTGTTCAATCCGACGACAAAACTCTGTTCTCATCCAGGGTCTGTTCCTGGTTGTGGCTATGCAAACGTTCGTATGTATCGGGCATAACGATATAAATTACTAACGTAATAATAATAAATGAGAAATGGAAAATGAATTAAGGAAGAGAAGTTATATACTTATCGTTAATATTCTCCATGCTTTCTTTATCAAATGTTAATTGCGATTTATTGGAAGATTTTATAAGAATCAAGACTAGCATTGCTAGTTTTCAAAAATAATTTTTCTTTACACACTTGAGGCACTACTTGCATTCATTTTTTCACCACCTGAACCCGAATCCGGACCTGGTAACACTTTTATCACTTCTAAATATAACCATGTGGGCTCCCGAGGAAGTAACTGGTGATGGGATTTTAGTTCCACAAGTTCTAGTAAGAATTTAAACATTAGATTTCATTATTTTCCATTGCATTCTCAATTTTTAGAAATCAATAGCATAGAATACATAGAATTAAGTAGTAAACATCAAATGTCATTAGTCATTACGTATTGTGAAATGCAAACTGAGTTCCAGTCCAATAGAACGTGCTCACAGTATCAAAGGCACACGCTCCATTCCCAGCAGCTTCGAGATCCATATGCGTAAAGGTCAATGTTGGTGAGCGAACGTTCAATGGGGCAACATAAAACAAGCTATGTTCATTATTAGCATAATTGCCTCCATCAACAGGATAACTAAATGTTCCACTGGGATTGTCCATGTATTGCAAATTTGAGACGTCGACGTAAGCTCCGAAGCCAGAATTGTAGAATTCAACATGATACGACCCTGTGTTTATAGCTTCCAAGTGGATGATAACCATTGGTCCAACAAAATTGTAGTCGAAGTTTGCTGACACACTGAAACAAATCATTGAATGTCATGACTCATGAGTCATGAATTTTTCTACAGGAACATATACTTGAAAATGATAAACGAATACTGACATCGGAGTACTGGGGACAGGACCTCCCAATGTTCCATTCATCTGTGTGACGTATGTACGAGCTGCGGTAACCGTGGATGTGAACACGCGAATATTCAGATATGGTACTTTCACCACCCATGAACATCTTTGGCTAGCAATTGCATTAAGCCTGATTGAAGCGGAAGTTGATTCAATTAAACCCCCACATTGACTAATTTCTTCCACTGGACTAGGATCCTCTACTCCGTATTCTGGAAAAAGAATGTCATGTCAATTAATTAATTTCATAGGATCATGCACAAACTACAAAATCTTTGTCGTGTAATGATTCTAGCTGAATGTTCAAGTTAATGTGATCCTTACCGGAAAGTGTTTTTGCCCATTTGCTAAAATATGAAACTTCACTGTAAACGCCGGGAAATCCAGGTCGAGCACAACCTCTTCCCCACGACACGATCCCGCATAACTGACCTCCACATACCAAAGGAGCTCCAGAGTCACCTTGACAAGCGTCTTTCCCTGATTCGCCATAACAAACCATGGAGTCGGCAATATTTCCCCCGTAGGCCTGTCGACATTCTTCATCAGACTTGAAAGGCAAGCTCACTTTTCTCAGAATGGATGAAATGTTTCCACCTTCATTCAAGGAACCCCAACCAATTGCTGTGGCTGTGACTGTATATTAAAAGTAATATGCTGAAACTAATCTGTGATATAAATGCCAATTAATTAAAGAGTAAATAATCTTACGAGTAGGTACAAAGCCAGATTGTGCCATTGGAATCGTTTCAACTATCCCAGAAGTGAGATTGAAAGGTTCGCTAACTTGCATGATCGCTACGTCACCTTCGAATCTGTTGTCTGAACTGAAACCGCAAAGGAAACACGAATCCAGATATTAGGTTCTCAAAATTCAAAAGTCCTTACCACTTACAGAGTATCAAACTTACTGTTCAAAAAGTGGATGCTTGATTATCAAGACGCCTTGACGGTATTGTTCAGTTCCAGGATTTTGAAGATCATGCTCTCCAGCAACTAATATGTAAGTGTGAGGTAAATCAGGAAGGCAATGTGCAGCCGTAATGATCTTTAATGAAAATAAAGAAAATGGCCCAGTTCAACAATTTCAAAGTGATTATTAAACAGGGAGCGTCATGTCATTTTAACTTTTATAAATACCCATTCCGCATCGATGAGCGCACCAGCACAATGGACAACATTGTGATGTCTTATGAGCACCATGAATGGGAATTCATTTGGAACGGCAGGATCACCTCCGACAATTCTTCCTTGCGAATCAGTATTAGTCATAGGATTGGCTGAATATGGTATTAAATTTACGATTTATGTTATGTTTCTTCAAAGTGTTCAAAAATAATGTGTTTAAAATCATTGAGAGATTATACGAGTCGTACCTAATGTTGAAACCGCAAGTAGCCCCAGTACAAAAATCGACTTCATTATCAGCAAATGTTAAGAGTTTGCAATCCAATATTAATAAATTGAATATGATTGATGCTTTTTCCTAAGGAGAGAGTTTTTGCACTACTTATATTCAGGAATTTTAACTGCAATAATGATAACCAGTAAATTGTTATTGTGTTACTAGTTATCATCAACAAAAATCAATAACGTAGGTGAAGTATAGTTGTGCTAAATGAATTCATAAGATAAACGATGATGAAGGCATACGATATCGCTTAATCGAAATGACAATTTGATAGATTTGATAAGAAACGTTGATCAATTTATACGCACGCACACTGAGTTTGATTGGGAAAGCTCGTAATTTTTTGCGACACAATGTTGCAGAAGCAGAAGCAAGGATGAATTGATGTTATCCATAATTCATAAAAGAATGCAATAATCAAAAAGTTGATGTATTTGTATTTATTTTTTTCAAATTTTGACTTTAATTTATTTACTTAAACGATGATCTTATAAAAGTATTACGAATATTTAGACATTTCGTTATAAAACCATCGTGACATGATGAATTACCAGTTGAAAGCGAATCCGGAATTTGTCACACTGCTGTCGGTGGTGAAGACAACCATGAACATACCTCCTGGGGATTGCATTGGTGGTGGAATGGTGGTTCCGCAAACCCTATAACAGAAGGTGTATTAAACAACTGTTAGATGGGCGATCGGTCAATAACGAATTAATCAAGAAGACGTGTTACAAAATACTTACTCGCTGATGCGGGAGAATTGAGTACCAGACCAAGAATAGGTTGAGACCTTGTCATAAGAGCAAGTGCCGCTGGATTCAACGTCCATACGGGTGTAGGTCAAAGTAGAGGTTGAAGCATTAGCTGGGGAAACAATGAAGACGGATCGTTCGTTGTTTTGGTAGTTTCCACCTCCGATTGGGTGACTGTAAGTTCCGTTTGGTGCGGTCAAAGTGGGGAAGAGGTTGTGCTCGACCTGGATTTCCCGGCGTTTACAGTGAAGTTTCATATTTTAGCAAATGGGCAAAAACACAGAAACAATGAAGACGGATCGTTCGTTGTTTTGGTAGTTTCCACCTCCGATTGGGTGACTGTAAGTTCCGTTTGGTGCGGTCAAAGTGGCGAAGGTAGTAAGAGCCAATGAGTTTCCAAATCCAGAACCGAACATGGTGATTTCCATGTCGGAGTCCTCAGTAGCCTCAAGGTAGATGAAGATCATTGGTCCGGTGAAGTTGTAGTCAACACCGTCCTCGGTCCTAATTGAAGTCACAAAATTGGCTTTGAATAATGTTTCTAAACATCACTTCGTAGTTAAGGTCAAATAAAATTCAAAATAACTTACACTGGGGTGGTCATTCCTGGGCCGCTAGTTCCAACATCATAGCTGGTGACGAGAAGGTTACCCATTCCGTTCTTGGTGAAACGAATTCGGGAATATTCAATCTTAGTAGTCCAGAAGCATTTTTGCCCAGCAGTGAGGTTGACTCGGATGCGGGCAGAGGTGGAATCAATGAAGCCACCACATTCAGTAATCTCCTGAGCTGGCTGTTCATCTTCGTCTTTTGGAACTGTTCGTTTACAATTACAGAATCGTTTAGACAATTTGAACAGATTTTTGCACAAAACATGCTTATATCACTTATGTGATCGGTGTGGTACTTACTGATTTGACTGCGAACCCAGTCACTGTAATAGGAAACTTCGGTGTAAACTCCTGGGTATCCTGGACGAGCGCAACCACGTCCCCATGAAACAACACCGCAGAGACGGGCATCCTGTCCGGTGCCGCAAATCATTGGGCCACCTACAATAACACATGAAAATAGTGATTGTTTCATGATTGATGTAATACATTTTTGAAATTTATCAATTATTATTATCAAAGCTAGTATTGGATGCTATATCGATCAATAAACACTGACCAGAGTCTCCTTGGCAGGAATCCTTGCCACCTTCTCCGTAACAGATCATGGATTCGTGAATGGCAGTGGCACCATAGGCATTACGGCATGCTGTATCATTGTGATGTGGGACATCGACCTTTTGGAGACGAGCAGCAGTGGATCCTCCCTCGGAAAGGGCACCCCATCCAATGACAGTTGCAATATCTAAAATTGAAAATAACAAAGGAACATTATGAAATTTCGAACGACACAGACTATAATATATTAGCATGATTCCACGGCTAATTACTCACCGGTAGCATTGAATCCTCTTGAGGCCATGGTGACATTCCAAACGGTTTCTCGGTCAAAGTTGTATGGTGGGCTAACTTGCATGAGAGCAATGTCAGCTTCGAATTGCACAGATGGACTAAAA
>JABASF010002492.1:0-14531 GCA_019776145.1 Harlomillsia oculata
CTCTCTCTGTTTTTGACAAGTTGACAGTGCATGAGAATGAGAAATCCCGTTTTGTTAGCTGGAAGAGAACACAATTCAATGGAGAGAAAACTGCGAAAACTACTATGATATGCTGCATTGAGAAAAGTCGTTACAGAAGTTGAGAGATAGAGAAAATGTGATAATTACAGTACTACGAAGCAAAGCAAAGGAGGAAAGCTGCAGATTAGAATTATAGAAATAATTTGCTAATGACTTGATAAAGCATGGTTGTAATGACGTTGATGATTATGAATGAGGCAGCATTGGTCAAATGAGAAGAAGAGGAGATAACGATGATGATGATGGCGATGGTGATCGCAAATTAGAAATTAGCCGAGTGCTATGCTTTTACTCTCAAAGTTACAAAGTTAAGATTTTCTCGCTCTCTTTCTCCTTCATAAAGTTTATCACACGGTATAATATTATTAAAGTTATAGTAGTATCATGGAAATTACTTTCCTGGAAAACTTTCTAGTGCATAAGCCCCTAGAGCGTTTTTTTGTGTGCGTATTTTAGAAGCTGAGAGAGGGTTTTTAATAATAATTCTAAAATTTTGAAATTGGAATGAAATGATGGTCCAAGGGCATTTATAATTCTAGGAAAGTGTGCTTCATTTTAATGACTAAATACATTATTCCATTAAGGGAATTTAATGTGTGTCTTGGAAAATTGCGAATGTGTGAGATGGGCTAGGGTGACCCGGGGCTTGATTGGGTACATGAGATGAACTCATTTCGGATGGAATGTGAGATTTTGAACGAAGAATCAACAAAGGTCACAGGTCACAAGCTCATGTTTTTCCTGGTTATAAGTTTGTGTTCGTCGTTATAATTTGATTTGTGTTTAGTTTTTGGAAGGCAAGCCTAAAAACTCTTCTCTTCACTCACAAGTTCCCTTGTGGATGGAATCAGTCTCCATTTGAGTTGTTTGTGACGAAATATAAAAGCTAGAAGCCCTCGATTTGTATTGACTGTGTGCCCAACAAAAATCGAAGATTTCGAATCAACAAGAAAAGAACTAAGTAAAGATTAGCTGTGGACTTTTGGAAGACGTGTTGGTGTTGTAAAGTTTTATCCTAATGGAAAGAAAGAATGGAAGCAAACAGAAAAATATACTCTGTTTTCCCAAGTTTATTTTTTGCGTTTTTGTCTTTTCCCTTAAAGTTTACGTCCTCAAGACCTCGTACGTCATAAAATATCGTGCAGAAAATTGGGACGTTTGGAAAAAGGATTAAAAACATTGTGCCATTCATCGCCTCGACCTTTACACTTTTTTGAACGGTCCATAAAAAATCAAATGCAGATTTCATTCAATCTTTTTCTCCTTGCTACAAACTATAGTTAGTATGTATGCGTGCAGAATTTCATTTGCATGTGTAGACAGTTTGGAGCCGATTTCTTAATTTTGAATCTGGTTTGTCCTCTGTCGTCTCAGACGGTGCCAGTGTCTAAAAGGCTGGATGTCTCGCCTTCTTCCTTATCTGTCCTTGTTTTATGCTAAATAAAGCCGTATTGTGTATGCTACAGGCTGTATTTCGTCTCACAGTTTCAAAGTCTGATATCAAACACTGATATGAGCCAAAAAATTACCATTCTGCATGCACGTTTTTTTGCAGGAGCTGAAAAATGCAAAATTGCATACAGGCAGGCATCTTCTGGTATTTTGGCACAGACTTTGTGCATATAAAACACAAAGTCTGGATATTTCTTCAGATCACTGCGGGTGACCAATTGATAGCCCATAGTCCCTCACATGTGGTTTTCCACCAGGAACAAGGTTGACCATAACCGAAATTATGGGAATATAATTAGGATAGAAGTGAAAGATGTGGTTTATATTCTGCTCTATCACAACTAGGTATGTAAATAAATCCTAATTTTTGAAACGTATATCACGTTACGTTGCGGTTTTTCATTGAATGAAAGCCATTTTGGTGGAAACGGTGCTTTCGGTGTTGTGTCTTGAAACGAGAGACTTCCTTAAACCAAAAATTCGAGAAGGAAAACTAAAACATCATGATTTTGATAATTAAGTCCCAACAGAGCACTTTCTCTCGAGTGCCATATATAATCTCATAGTCTCATAATGAGCTCCTCTGCGGAATCTCAAAAAGATATGTGGGGACACGATCTTGAAACGCCAAAATCGTGCTAGAATAGTTCGTGGGTCGTGTCTAATACAAACAACCTTAATATTCCACTTCATTTCATCCAGTTTAAAAAATGGTAACTTTTTATAGCCCATGTGCACGACGAAACTTCCAAACTTGATGATGAAGCAAGACAGTTTTTGTCTTTAATATCACAACAACAACAAGAACGTTACACTGTATTCTGTCTCCTGCATTGTTATACAGTGTGCTTTATCCATGCAGTGGACATAAGAGAATACTAATAAGTAATAAAGTGCTATTAATAATGCTTTCATATTCCGTATCATGTTGGGAGTTCATTGTGTTTCCCCTTTGTCGTCGTCCGTTACGTTTTTTATCGGCACGTCCGGTCATGTTTTTGTGGCAGTCAAATGCCAAACAAGTCTGGAGTCTGGAGTGCTATTGAGTTTTGTGTTACTGTCATTTGATGATGTCGCTGGATGAAACAAGCTGGAATACATTAGTAACTTTATTTTATTATTAGTAAGTTTATAAATATGTAATTTATGTTATATTCACGAGCGCGCTGTGACAGTTCCTGTCCAAGTTCATTGCTGACATCTTCAAATCTTGACACTGACACTGGTGACAATGCCAATGCCCGTAGGTCAATAATAGGATGAGGAATAACGTTTTGAATGCTGGTTTACTGTAACACGTGACTCCATGTGACGATGACATTTTGTGGACGACGGCGTTGTCCAGTCGATTTAATCGTCATCGTCATCCCAGATAATTTTAGTACTGTGTGTGTGCAGTGTTTTGTGTACAATGTACTCTCGTGTGTGTCCCACGGGTAGTAGTTTGCATGCACAAGACCCGTTAGGAAATTAAAGGTGCTCATTTCTCTGGTAATAAATAAAAATGGAATGATACTGGTAATTAGAGTCTTCAGGGTTGGTTACACACAGACTGTGCAATTTGGCTATGACCAAAAGAGAAAAATGAGGGTAAAAGCGTCGAGTAGTGAGAGAGAGAGTTGGCACGGCAGGAACAGGAGATTTGCGTCAAAGTGCTTTTGAGAACCGGATATTGTTTGTTTTGCGAGTCTTGGCTCAAGGGGTCAGGTAATAGGCCTTATTGCACAATCAACCCGATGTTCCATTCTCAAACATATATAGCAGGGTTTCAGAGAAAAATTGTACTTTATTGGCTAAAGTCACATTAATTCTACTACGTTTAAAAGCTGGGTTCCTTTTTTAGCCTTCTCCAGCGTGCAAACGTGTCGAGGTCAAATGCGTCACAAATTCCCATCCTCAGAGGTTTTTTTTACTAGTTTTCTCTATTGTCTGAATTTAAAAAACAATAAAAACCAAAGGGTCCTTCCCTTGCTTTTGCGTTCCTATTCAACTCTCTCCTGTGTTGTTTGTCCTTCAAAAAGTGCCATTTACCTTTTAAATCTTTGCTGATGATGTTTTTGTGTCTTCCTCCATCCATGCGCATGCAAAAATATTCAGTTGTGATGAGTTGACGAGTTTAAAGCGCTTTAACCAATAAAATGCAAAAAGGAAATTCATTTCGAGTGGTGCATTTTAGTCTTGTTTGTTTTTATGGTCACGAGTAGTGTGTGAACGTATGGTCACCAATATAACTTTGACCTTAAAAAATACCTATTAGTATCATTAGGATGGTGGCGTGTTATGTTGTTATTGTTGTTGTCTCATTCTACTTGTAAAGTATAAACCTGGTGCAGTTTTGTGATGATGATGGCCGTAACCATCACATAAAACAAAAGGATTCTACCCTTTCAGTTTCCTGTGTATATTTGCACATTGTAAAAATATATAGGCGCCATATAGGCAAAAAATGGTTGTATGCAACGGGTATTCCAGAAAATGGTTATTGGCAAATTATACTAGCAGATTTTTCCAAGGAGGAACTTGTTTTTGTAATTCCATTTGACTCTTTTGAATTGGAAACAAGTGAATTTTATGCAATTTTTTGTGTACACATTTTTTCAAATAACAAATTGAAAATTGTGCCTTAGCGCAGCTGAAAGAAGAGTTTAATTTAAATGAAAAAGGATAGGGACGGATTCGGATTTCGTAGCTTCAGGGTTTGGTTTCAGAGAAGGGATTTGTGTTTTTCAGTATGAAAACTAAACGTGGACCTCTTGTTTTTTTGGACGAGGATTGTGCCTGGGATTTGCAAGTCTACGTCCGTGATTACTTACAAAAGCGGCTTTTTCACTTTCAAGTCTTCTATAATTTTTCAATGAAGGTCTACGGATTGACGGGTTGTCCCAATGGTTAGTATTTGGGATTAAGGTCTGACCGCATAGAATACAATATACAATTCGTAGTAAAATAAAATGGATCACTACAAAAGGATCCGCCGCATCCGAACTGATTGAAAATGGCAAAAAATGTGGTCATGTGTGTGACGAAAAAAGAGTGATGTGCCTTATGAGATTTTTCTGATGCGAATCCGCACTGAAGACTGAAGATGAAAACGAAAATGAAGAAGACCTTCAGTATATTAATACGAATACAATTTTGAATACGATTCGCATTTAACCAAGCGGAAGTTAATTTTAGAAACAATGGAATAAACATTTGTATTGTGATTTCCATTTTCTTCTTCTTCTTCTTCTTGTCCTGTGGATTTTTTTGGGTTGCTTGTGATTGTCAATTCGTCACGTTGTCACCAGAAGGTTTATTTAGTATGCGAGATCCTTTTTCCTCTTTCCGTTTTGATTGTCGCAATCGCCTTTTATTAGAATTTTTTGTATGGAATTTGGGAAGCTAAAGCTCAGACCTAGGAAAAAAGTGTAACGTTGGTATTTGTTGTCTGGAGTTTTTAGCATTCCTTGTTTAATGTGTGGGTGAGAAAAAGGACAGAAATTATCATACGAGCTCTAGATGTAAAGATGTGAGAAAAAGAGGATGAGGGTCGATTCATGTGTGAGATTCCAATACGTCCTCAAGGTTTCTTTTGGGTCTTGTTACGCTGAAATATATTCCATTGTGAATCTTTCCATTAGGGATGTATCTGGGTGTGTATTGAATCTGAATAAGGAGACAAAACCGTTCTAATTGAAGGTGAGGTTTACGCTTACAAGATCCGTTGTCGTTTGTCTCAATTCTCAATGATATGGGATTTTTCAATGAAGGATTCTAAAATGAGCCTATATGAAAAGAACACAAGTTGTAAGTCGTCGTCGAGAGACTGAGTGAGTGAGCAAAGTTTACGTTTGGTATATTTTTAAAGTGGATTCTTTTTTGAATAGACCTTGTGTTTGTTGCCCTGTAGCCTTTTTTTCCTCTGGGTTGATGAATATGAAAGGGCATGTTGACATGAAGTGATTAATGGATTTTTGATGTTCAATTCAATGAGAAGAAGTCTGGAGGTCTGGAAGCTGTATTAGCAAAGGAAGGAAATTGGTGCAGCAAAAAATTATACCGGAGAGAGAAGAGAAAGAACGATGTGCTTGGAATTTAATGTAATCTAGAGCGAGAGGGACGCCTTAATTGTCATTTTAATTTGTAATGTATGGGACTGTACCATTTTTCCACTGCATTTCGTTCTGGCCGCAGCAGCATTACATGAACAAAAGGGATAGAATTTTATACCATGGAGTACCATGGAACGGGACGGAACAACGTTTTGGTGATAGATGGTGTCACACAGAGGTCAAGTGTACAAAAAATATAAGATTGTGTGTTGTATATGAAAGTACATTATGAAATGAAGCTGAGTAGGCGAGTTGTACATGATGACGGAGAGTGTGTAAAAAGATTCGAGATTGTGCGAGAGTGAAGGGATATTACGCAATGGGAAATTTTTTGGTTATGGCTAAATATTTATGTTTGAATTGTTGGATTTATTTGTCTTTTGCAGTCATCAGTGATGGCTTCGTACGGATCGTATGGAAACCAGCCCTCGGCGGGATCAGATAATTCCAGTAGTTTTTCACCGCGGGAGCGATTCTGGTCAGCACCTGGCTCTGCGACGAATCCAGACTCATGGGGAGGCCAAACGTACAATCCGCAACTCCCCGAGCTTTCTTCCTTCAGCCCGAACCAGCATTCTCCAGGGAATGGACAACATCCATTCGTGAACAACATGGTGAACATTCCATCACAGTCGCCGTATCCGACACCGCCGTCAACTCAGAATGGCGGGGGCTCTCTTCCTGACATGGGATTCTCTGGACCTAGTCCGCCCAATCCAATTCATCCAATTGCTGTCTCGTCTTCCCCGTATCCGACTCCTAGCAGCATTAGTCCGAGACGTCAGTACACCCCGAGCACCACACCGTCACCGCACATTACTCTTCAGTCACCCAATAACAATGGGAATGGTTCGGTCAATTCAACTGGTGTCAATGGCAATGGTCTCAATGGAAGTTCCAGTCGCTCCTCCAATGAGAGTCCTCCCAGCAGCACTGGAAGCAATCCCAATTCAAACAGTACGTTTGAATCGTATCTTAATGGAGATAGGAATGCTAATTCAGCTAATGCAAATGGACAAGTTCCCAATGGCCTGGAGAATGGACATGGACACATGCCTGGTAAAAACGGACCAAATGATCCAACCGGTCACCCAAACGAGGTGCCTGGGTACCTGCCACATCCCCGACAGAGGTAACAACAATCAAACCACTTGTGATTCTTTGTCATTCATCCCCTAATTCCTAATTCTTTTATATCATGTTTTCATCTTGTAAGATTCTGCCAAATTTTAATTACAATTCATTGATGTTTGTGCATACATAGTTCACACAACTCTAGTAGGTACCCGGGCGATCGTAAAGCCTCGGATGGGGAACACATGATGCATCAATATCAGCATCAACAACAACAGCAACATCAAAATCAGTACTATCAACAACAGCAACAGTCATATGGAGCCTATGGAACTGGAAATAATTATCCGCCATATTCAAATAATATGGACCCGAGTTACCAACAGTCACCGGGAATGAGACGACCTTTCGATCCTTACCAACCTTACCAGAATCAAAATGCAGATGGCTACGGGGAAAATTTTGGTCCACAACATCCTCATTTCCGTGCGTCGACGTCGACTGGAAGTGGTGGGTGCAGTGGACGGGAATCAGGCAAAGTGGAGGAACTCCTGGAGAATGGTCAGAGAAAAATCGATCCTTCAGAATCACTGCAAATCCTGGAAGGAAAACCCTCAGGGAATACAGTCGGTTCGTCGGGCACGAGTAATTCGGCTGCGGCACGAGCCCCTTTGCAACAACATTCTTCCTTCGATGGTGGATCTCCTGTAACTTTCGATTCGACCCTGATGAACCTCAATAGCACTCGTCATTCACATGCACAACAGCAGCAACATGCTGGAAATAATCCACTTGGACCGAGTGAAAGCCCTAACAACTTCGATCTCAATTTCCCCGCGCATCATCATTCTCAACAGACATTTAGAGACATGCAAATGCAACAACAGCAATCAAACTGTCGTCTCTACGGCAGTAAAGACAATGAGTCACCATATTCCACAAAATCAGACGAGAGCAACAACAATACGAATAGCAAGCCAGATGGGAAACGGAGCAAAAACAATAACAACAATAATAGTCAGAAAAACAAAAATTCTTCGTCATCATCGTCATCCTCCTCGACGATGTTCACATTTGCAAGTTGTGAAGACATGCAATTTGAAACAAATAGTGAGGCTGGAAAAGAACACAAGGAGACTTTTTTAGCGAGTGGCCACCCTCAGAGTCCACCACAAGCAAATTTAGGAAACCCTCATCCAAGCCCAAAAAGCAGTGCGGAGCCGCCACGAAAGAAATTTTGTAGTGATTCTGGTGGCGGCGGCGGGGATGGAACTCCTCCCCTCTCTGAGGGTGGTGACCGTATTTCTCCGAGTGGTAATAGTTCTCCAGGAATGAATCCTCCTTTGAATTCCAAACACGAGCCAACGACAACGACTAAGAAGAAGAAAGGGAAGAAAAATAAACAAAACTTGAATGCTGGTGATAAAACATTTGGCGAAGGGAAAGGCAGCAAGATCAAAGATGAGAGTAGCAGCTTCAATGCAAAATTCAGTGAGAACTCGGCTGTTCGAGTGAAGGAGGAGCCCAACGACTCATTTGACAGCAAGCATCAATCTCTCTTGTCGGACAATTTTGGAATGAATAATAGTGGAAGTAGCGGCGGTGGTGGAGGGGGCAGTGTCAAGATGAAAATGGAAGCTGATGACGATTCCAGTGCTTTGCTCATGGGTTCGTCCGACTGTGAAGATGGTGATGAGGACAGTTTCAAGAAAGAGAAAAAGGAAGTCCCCATGGTAGAATGCGGGTGTTTTCCGGCCGACGAAGTCCATGCTGAACCTGGGCCTTTCTACACACATTTGGGTGCTGCACACAACCTCCAAGAGATGCGGGAGATGATCGAAAGTCGCACGGGTTTTCGCGGGGGGCAAATCCGATTTGAGAAAGTGATTTATACGGGCAAGGAGGGCAAGACAAGTCAGGGTTGTCCTTTGGCCAAATGGGTGAGTGAATTACTTCAATTCCTTATTCTGCATGAACTCCTTTTCCTTCTATTCAGATTATTCCAGGGACATTTCTATATACTCTGGCCCTGGAACTCGATGTCTGGAACAGTATAACTGAAATACTGGAAAACTACTAAATATGAACTTTCCTTCCCTCTTTCTCTTTCCCTTTTCCCATTCATCGAGCACTATTATACGCTATGTACTATATTCTATATATATTTTGTATTCTTGATTAGATTATACGAAGAGGAAGCTATGAAGAACAACTTCTTTTTCTCGTGAAACACCGTAAAGGTCACAAGTGTGCTACAGCCTGGATTGTAGTGTGTTGTGTCATTTGGGAAGGAGTCCCACCTCATTTCGCTGATAATTTGTACGACACTTTGGTCTACAAGTTGAACAGATTTGGGATCCCTACGACTCGTCGAAGTGACACGAACGAACAGCGTTCCTGTGCGTGTCAAGGTGCTGATCCCGACACGTGCGGTGCGGCCTACTCCTTTGGATGTGCTTGGTCCATGTTTTTCAACGGGTGCAAATACGCTCGAAGTCGAAACGTCCGAAAGTTTCGTCTCACAGAAGAGCACGAGGTAAATTACCCATTAATCCTACTTTTCTTAACACTTTTAGAGCAAAAAGTTAAGAAAAGTACTTTTCCTATCCCAATATCAATCCTCTTCCACAAAAATACGCAAAAATATAGTTGAACGGTGAATCTGGGCAATTGGAAAATTGAATTAGGCAGGAAAAAAACATCCTAATTTCTAAAAAAAAGTACTCTTTATATTTTTTGGTTAGCAAAAAGTCGTTAGCCAAGTAAAAAACCCGATTTCTTATCTCGAATGAACCAAAAAGTGATGATTGATGATGCTGAACGAAATGGGAGGCAATTTCTCATACAAAACAGCAAAAGTTTTGTACGTACGTAATGTATAATGTACAGGATTTTTATGCGGATTCAGCCCATTCGTATAATAGATCTGAATGGACCACCAGAATAAAAAAGGGTTGTTATCATAACCCCATGATGCTTTTTCCACGGAGAAAGCAGGCACGAGCAAAACAGAACCCGAGTTTTAAAAATCAGAAACACACGAAGATCAGAAAAAAACCGAAAGCGAAACCAGTTTTTGTTGAGCGTTCTGAGCACGTTTTGCTTAGCTATGACCTTTTCTTCAAATCAGAAGCAACCCTTTTTTGCAAAAGATATGAGCACATTCTACTAAATATTCCGAACAAACTGATAAGGAAAAAGGCGCTTTTGTTTCCTAAATTGCATTTTCTTTACAACAGGAAGGAGAGTTGGAAGAGAAAGTGCAACATTTGGCAACTCATCTCGCACCATTGTACGAGCGTGTGGCTCCAGAATCCTATCGGAATCAAGTGGACCATGAAAATGAAGGATTAGAATGTCGTTTGGGCTATCGACCCGGGAGACCTTTCTCAGGGGTCACAGTATGTCTGGACTACTGCTCCCATGCTCACAAAGATGCTCACAACATGACCAATGGTTGTACTGTGGTAAGCAAATCTTCACATGCAAATTATGCAGGGATGAGATGGGATTGAAATTGAAATGACCTCACAATTCCAATAAGCTCCAGTTCATGGCTATACTTATAATTTTGATTGGACATCATTCAATGATTCAATTTACTCCAGTTCTCGAGCCTAATTTTCTTTTTATCATGAATGAACACAGACTGTCTCATTTACCCGAAATCGAACTTTGACCAAAGGAGATGACGAACAGTATCATGTGCTCCCACTCTACAAATTGGATGACACGGATGAACATGGATCCAAAGAAGCACAAAAGCAGAAAATCAAAAAGGGACAACTTGAGATTCTCAAGAAGTGAGTCTTTGTATTCGAATTTTTGAGACGCTTTTTGAAAACTGTTTGAATTTTAGTCTGATATTTAACAAAATGTTTTGTTTAATGTGTATACGCGTACACCGCAGTTTTTTTTGTTTCCTGTGATTTTTGTGCTTTGTTCGTCTGTCTTGCTTTAACTGTCCATAGATTTTCCAGATCCTTTTTCCTAAATATATTCTGTAGTGTAGAATCTAAATTAATGTTTAACTATATCTTTTTTAAAAAATACAATATTTTGTATACTAAACGCTGAACACTGAAAGCCTATTGACATTTTCATTCTAACACTTTTCTCGTATGAAAGTATTTCTTGACTCATTTCATGACTTTCTGTAGATTTTCTTCAATTTCTACTTTTACTGATCATCTTCCAAGGATGATATGATGAACTTGAAGCCTAACCGTGACTTAATTAATAGAACTAAAATGATTAACATGATTAATCCCACACAGCTTTCAGTGTTCAATGTGGTCATTCACATTTATGAATTGATTTGCAAATCCAGGGGTTCCATCCCTCATTTTTCAGATTCCCGTGCAAGGTGCGTGTGAGAAAAGTACCTTTGTTACCTTCCCGGAGACGAGGGAAGGCGAAACCTCCATCCTCCTCATCATCCGGTGGCGGTGGTGGAGGTTCCGGTTCTTCTTCATCGCTCAAGTCTCCTCCGGACTATGGAGACATGTCATCCTTGAAACGTGAAAAAATACCTTCGCTTTTTGAAGATCATTTACCGAATGGGACTGCGGTTGGGAACGAACCCGGATTATTTGATAGTCGATTTCATTCACCTTACTCCTCGCACCCGCATCATCCTCATCATCCATTCAGTAAGTAATTTTTGAGAAATACATCTTTCATACTACTACTATACTTTATAAAATACTTATTATAATACTTTATTTCATTGGTCTTTAAATTATTCATCAAACTCTATAAAATTGCATTAAACCAACTTTAATCTTAATTGGTGTATTGTAAATAATTTATAGGTACGGACTGTTCGTCGTCAAATCCTCCTAATCCATCGTCGCTTTGGAATCATTTTGGTCATGGAACAACAGGGTTACACGGAGGTGCTGGAGGCGTTCCAGGTCAGAGTCAACACGGTTTACCGCCATCTGGCCCGCCTCCACCTGTGTCACCGTTCAGATCATATTTCGATAGTCCTTTCTCGTCAAATTCTGGTCAGACAACTCCTGGAGGGAATGCGCCACCTTCTTCAGCTGGTTCTTCGTTTGGTCACCCAAGCAGTTTAACTGAATTGAGTCCAAATTCAAGTATGAGCAGACATTCTTCAAGTAATCCGAATCTGAACAGTATAAGCGGGAGTGGAAATTGCAATCCTTCAAGTATCAGCAGTAGTAGCGGGGTGGGAAGCGGTAGTAACAATCTAAGTCCAACTCCAGGAAGTGCAAGCTCCATTTCCGGATATTCCAGCATGAGTCCAATTTTGCCATCATTCCGACACACATTCATGACCGAGGCGGAATCAATGATGTCATCAATGAGCGGGTCTTGTGGTGGGTCTCCGCCGGAATCCTCGTCAAGTCCGCGATCCGGTGGGAGTCATCAGATGCAAGGTCAACATAAAGGTGGCTCTGGAGGGAACCATCCAGCATCATCGACATCTGGAAATGCGTCGTCGACTGGAGGATCCATCGGAGCGTTTGGTCCTTCTGCCAGTTTGAATGACCCGTCATATTTTCATCATGGACAAACACCGTATTCCGGTTCAGGCGGAGCACAACCACCTGCCACGGGAGGATTGTATCATCCGCATCCTCACAATCCGTGCCTTCCGTCGGCCATGTCCATGTCCTCAGGACAAATGGGTGGTGTGCCTTTCTCTACTTCTTCAATGCTCGGTGCCAATTCCATGGGTTCTCCATGGAACAACGGAGCGGGTGCAGGGAACCCAGCAGCTTCCTCTTTTGGCCCACCTCCTCCGGACCATTTCGCCATGAACATGAATATGAACTCAATGAACCCATTGAACCCTTGGAACCATTCTGGCCATGGGAGCTACTCGTCAAATTATCCTTCAACTCCTTACGGCACTTCACCCGTTCATCATCCATATGCACACCCGCCGTCTGCCTCGGGACTTAATATGAACATGGGCTCTATGGGAATGCCCGGTCCTAATTTCGGTCACC
This sequence comes from Harlomillsia oculata, assembly GCA_019776145.1. Taxonomy (NCBI): domain Eukaryota; kingdom Metazoa; phylum Arthropoda; class Collembola; order Entomobryomorpha; family Oncopoduridae; genus Harlomillsia; species Harlomillsia oculata. The sequence goes on from JABASF010002492.1 coordinate 12,683, forward strand.
CTATGAATCCTATGAATCAGTACTCACCCTATCAAAACAGTCTTCAACAACAACAGTTTCAAACTCCCATGTCCAACTCATGGGGCCCACCTCCTCCTCCGCTGGGTTTCACATCCAATATGAACGTGGGAATGGGCATGCATCCGCATCCGCATGCTCCTCCACCTCCGAGCTGTTTTGTCGCACCACCTAAACCAAAAGTGATTCCGGAAGTGAACGAATCTTACTCTGACAACGAGGATGCATTCAAGGATTCTCATTTGGGTGGTGTAGCCATTCATTTGACTCATGGGGCTGTCGTGCTTCAATGTGCTAAACACGAAATGCACGCTACAACCGCACTCAAAAGTCCCAATCGCATGTATCCCTCCAGGGTTTGCCTTGTTTTCTACCAACACAAGAGCATGAACAATCGTTTTCACGGGTGGTCGGAATGGGAGAAGAAAATTGAAGCAAAGAAACTCCAGGAGGTCAAGTTGATCAATCAAGGGAAAATGGAAGCTTCTCCTCGCAAAATGAAGCAGCTTATCAAAGAAGGCTACTTGACTGACAATTCGTAATGCTACAACTCAAATTAATCAATTATTACCCGCTTTATTCCTTCCTTTCATTAAATCCATATGGCTCAACCAAGATCAACACTACAACGACGACGATCTCATGTCGTCCACAGTTGACTTCATGTCACCATTCATTAAGCGCAGTGACACTTTTTATCCGGTGCAGCAACCAACACAGTTCCATGTTCCACTTAGTGTTCCATAATCCATTGCTGGTTCTTTCTTATTGCAAATCAATCTTCTTGTAATAACGAATGACAAAGTAGGACACAGTCAAAGACTAAAACAGAATGCTATAAAACTCAGTGTACAAAGTAAGCTTAAACTTTATCATTCTAATTTTCTGTCTTCATTAATTATAGTTACCATTCATTTTAATTAGGAAAGAGTGCGAGTCTTTGAACAAATGTTTCCCAGTGCTTCTCAGGTACCAAAACGAGACCGATACCAATTTTTTTAATTCATTTAATTTACATTGAATTTCCTACCTCGTTTACAAACCTAGTCTAGCAAAAGAAGCGACGAAAGAGCTAAAACTTTTATGTAAATCCACGTAAAAATCTGTACAATTATTTTTTCGAAAACGTCTTCTTAAGAGCTTTTTTTAGTTTTTACGTCTGGGTTCTACGATCAGCGATCACCGATGAATTAACTTTAGTATAACGATGGCATTTTCTTTCGGGGTAGGTCAAAAGTCATGCAATAGCACAATGGAAAGCACATGATTGCATTTTATTGCCCTATAATTTCATAATGTTAAAAAACTGAAGGATCTCAGAGTGTGAAAACAAAGACGATTTTATGCATGAAAGTCTATAGATTTCTTTCCTAAACGGTGATTTCGGTACAAAATTTAATCTTTGTTTTAATGAGATACTCCATTAAGATAAAATTACTTGTCCTACTACGTCAATTAGTGTAATGTTATCCATGTTTTCGTAAATCCAATCAGTATTCAAATTCCAAAAACACGTAAAATGCAAGTTGGATAATGTTTTTATCAGCGAAAGGAAAGTGTCGTTTGGATTTTGGTATGGAATGATTGCATTATATTTTTTTTCTAAGGTGAAAAAGTTTTAGAATTGCGGATTTGTGGAGAATGCCATTTTTTGTGTCATGTTAATGTGTCTTTTTCTTGAATATTGAATGTTCACTGTCATTGTATTAATTAGTTTGTAGTTTAATTAATTATACATATATAATTAGTTTTAGTTTTTAAGGCCAATGTTTTGGAAATTGGTGTCATCGTCGTAAAAAATGGTGATTACCGTATTTACTCTATTAAAAAC
>JABASF010002493.1:0-14530 GCA_019776145.1 Harlomillsia oculata
TTTATCTCCGGTATTTCCTATCTTCTTACCAAAACACGGGTAAGAAAAACGGTCAAACCACACGCTTTCCTTCATAGTTCATAGAGAAGAAAAAAATTAGGAGTGTTTGAGTGTGAGTGAGCAAAACCACAAAAGTGTCACTTTCTTCGTCTATACTAAAAAAAACACTCAATCCTATTTTACACATTATTATGTGTGCACAGTCTCTTTCAGTTTATCCATTACGCCACGGGTAAACAACCTCCAGCTGAGTTTCGCATGCAAACAAAAGTTTTGCATCGTATAATAAGTGTCTAACGTTTCGTATCATTCATGCCTCCGGGTTGTGTCAAGGTCAGTTTAGTCTGTTTGTAAGCCGACACACCGGCAATTTTTTATGCATGTTATTACCTTTACGTATCTTCTTGTCTCTTCCAGAAAATGCTTTTTTCCATGGTTGTCACAAAAATATAGCAAGTTCACGTTCTGAAACTGGAAGACTGAAACAGAAGATCTCAAAGAAAGCATTTATCATAATATTTTCGCTTCCCTACAAAAAAATCTGTCTGTTTGGTTTCAACTCCGATAGTAAAAAATAATGTACTAAAATTCTATTTCTTATATTTTTTAAAGGGATTTGCGGATTTGCCATTGTCTGAATTCCTGTTGAGCATCATCATCTTCGTGCAGTTTTGTCTGTGCAAAAAAGTGACGTCATCACTGCACTGAAGAAGTGAAGAAGAACCAGGGAGTGTAAAAAAAGCATTATATGCAAAAATCGCTACAGTGCAATACATTCACCGGCACATTTTTGAAGCGAACATTTGCATGAAATACTGTACTGGTGCTGCATACTGTAAAGTAACAGTCCGACAGTTGTGGACGGACGTTGTTTATTTTGCCGGAAATTGTGTGACCTTGAAGTGATTCTGCAAAAAAAAGCACTGTAAGCTGAAGATAAGCAAACAGTCATCCATCTGCTATTTCATTTGTATTGTTTCATGGGATTGAATACAACTGTTTGTGTGTGCTGCGTAGCCTGGTATACTAGGTACATTCATTTTTCACTTTTTGCCAATTTTCTATGCTTTTTTGGATTCAAGTAGTGAAAGTTTTAAAGAAAGTGAAAAACCATGGGTCAAAATCGTCGTCTTCTGAACGCGCTGAATAAGCGCAGTGCCTTGTTGTGGATTGGAGGACCGAACTTGGAAAGTCTCATTAAAAATGGAACTTTCATCACAAGTGGCTCATGGTCGATACGAGCTCAAAGTTTGTCATCATCCAGTGTCAATTCACGTCAAGTGTGGCGTGTTCCGGAAGCAATGCCAATCTTTCATTGCAAGCACTCCAATGGTGTTTCTTGTTTGCTGTGGATGCGACCTGGTCATCAATTACCGGTGAGGAAATATTAGCGAATTCCAACCATTTTTATGTCATTCTTTCTTCATTTTCCATTCATCATTTCCCGAGCTCATACCGTTTCATTCCCCTTTTCATTATGGGACTTTATCGACAAGCAAGTTTGTCAATGATTAAAGACTTGCTAACGAGCCAAATTGCGATTATTAGTTTGGGTGGCAAGGTGAAATTGGCATTACGAATTAAATGACACGCGTTTGTGTTTGGGACATATATAGTCGGATTGTGATAAAATGCATTTTAGAAGAAATGCTTTTTAACTTAATAAGTTTAAATTCAGATTTTTTTTGTAGCTTTAAGCCATTAATCCGTATTTTGTTAGACGTTAACTGCTCTTTCCTCCAGTTGTGAATTGAGTCGTAGACTTGCAAATTTTACTAATGAATTCTTCATTCGTACAATTTGCATGAAAATAAGGAAGGAGAAGGAGAAAAGAGAGAAATGTTCAGAATGAATATTATATATTCAGAGGATTTTAATTTTGGAACCATTTTTTGTGTTAGGGAATGAGGATGACGCCCATTTGAGTCTACATGATCAATTTGTACCAAGTCGTAACATTTCTTAGGTTTCAGCAGTTTTCACATTCCATGTCCAAGAGAGTTCCAGCTGGTCTAGTTTTTTGGGAGTTCTGGAGTTTCTAATGAGTGCCATAATGAGTAATGAACAAAGGGTTGGAATGGTTCGTAAAGGCAAAGGATTGTGTTTCGAATAATGTGAATGAGATCTGAGCCCGATATGCAAATTTTCGGGTTTGGAGTCCTAGGATTTCCTACGGTTTGTCTTTAATGAATGTTATTTGTAGTGACTCGTAACTTACAAAACATACTGCAAATTCCCATGCATCAGTAATTAAAATCATGTCATGCTGTGAGAGTGAGTTACGTCACTTTATTAAAATGAAGAATCAAAGATAGGAGCATGCTTTTTGATTCTAAGGTTGCTGACGTTTGTCTCGTTCATGATCCCTTGTGAACGACTTTTGCAAATGAGGTTTAAAAAAAAGTCCGATCTTGGCAAAACTTTGCTCGGTTAGGTTTGGCTATCATGAATTTCAGTCGTTAGGAAATGCAAATCAGATGCAATTTGCAATGTAACACCCGACCGAAAGCAGAAAATAAACGCCGGGACTGAAGAAGGAAAATAAAAATAAGTGGAAGGTAGAATGTGGAAGTACAAAGGGAACTTTCAAGAGAATGAAACCGAAGAAAACGGGCTGGGTAAAGAAAACAGTAGAATATTCCAGTTTTTCAGTCCTGGAGAAAGTAGAACATGGAAAATTTGCTTTCATTCTCGTCTCTTACAGTTTCAAGAGAGCGAAAAAGTCTTTCTGCGTTCGCTTTGTCCTTTCACCTGCGTGTGTGTCTTTATAGTTTTTCCGGCGTGGTTTCCCCGTACTCCATGAGATTATTATACTTTAGACCTGCACAAGAACACCGAAAGAATACCCGGGTTACACGTTTTGCACTTTTCTGTACTTTGTTATTTTCACGTTCCGCTTTCCTACGTTTGCTAAGGTCGAGCTCCAAGGTATAGTAACGTAGTAAACGTACGTATTCTATTATTTTCTCTCATTGACTTGGATTCGATTGGAAGTTGAGTCTACAACTCGGAAAAGAAAAGTTGGACAAACGGACTGCCTCTGTAGATTGATGACTGCTTGGCTGCTCTTGATGCTCGGTGCAATTTCCTTCGTTGTCCCTGTGCTTTCACTGTTTTCACTCCTTGCTTGTGTTTTTGCTTGGGCGGACGGGCGGGATTCAGCTCTGCTATGTATACGTTAGTCCTAACGTCAGGAAATCACGAACATCCTTGTGATATATGACCGTTTTCTATTGTAATTTCAAACATTGCTGGTTGAGGGGTTCATGGTTTTCTGGAGAAAATTTCATATCTCTAGTATTGTTCCAAAATGCCAAAATCTACATTTTGTAACTTTCTGATGACTGGTAGAAAACTGGAAAGGCAACTTTTCAGATTTCCGTAGCTTGGTTCAAGTTTCCCAAAGAAGTTTACAGACCGAAACAACGACAAACAATTTCACCTTCTTCTGTAGATTATAATGAAATTAATTAATTTTCAAAATTTTGACGAACGTCCCGTGAAACCAGACTTAAACGTATACCAAAAATGGATTTTGGTATACAAAACTCGGGTCGGTCCGTCAATTCACATGTTCACAAAAGTGTCGCAACCTAAACGGAAATGCAGTTATACAAAAAGTAACCAAAAAAGGATTCCATGCTGTGGTTGAAATTGTCCAGCTTTCACTCTCATAGCGTAATGTGTAAATACAAGGAAAACGATTCTTTTTCCATGTCACTTTGTTATTTTTTGGCACAGTTGGAAAGATCGAGGTTTTCCCAGATACTTAAAGTTGTTTCCTCTTTGTTTTCTCCGGGGTTTTATAGAACAAAAACCGAAAAAAGCATGAAAGAATAGAAGAGAAATGGTATGCCAAAGTGACAAGTCCGTTCGACTTCACTGTCCATTGGAATTGTGTGTATGCTATCTATTACTACGATATCCTGTTGTCATTGTCCCTTGTGGTTTCTGGTATTCCTTTTTTTTCGTATTCTGGAGAAACTGGAGAAAGCTGTTTTAAGCTTAAACCGGGAAATCTCCTAGTCTGATTTTGAAGAATCCTATTGAAGTGAGACCTAGTTTAGAAATTTCAAAATGGGAGTTTTACAGGATTTGGTATAGTACTAAAAAGGGTCTATGAAAATGTAGGACTCGTGGTTTCACGTATTCGTTAAAAAACTCGTGAACATGCCGTGAAGCTCATCATTATTGCACTCACAGTCTCAAAGATTCTCTGGATCACATGGAGCGACAAACGAGGAATTTCCAATGGGTGGAGTCACAAAAGCGTGTTAAGGTCTAAAATGGAGCTCACAGTGAATTGAACAACGCAACGTGTCTTCTCCGCATCCAGAAGCCTGATTTCCAGTATATTCCAGTCCAATTTGGCAAAAGCACAAAAGGACTTTCCATTGCGGTTTTGCACTTTGCATTTGCTGACAAAGAAACGCGATTTGGAATTGGTGAAACGTCCTTTTCTACTTGACATCTCAAACTGTCTTTGTATTGTTCATTGCCAGATTCTTTTAAAAGCATCCAAGCGTCCAAGTTTCCAGCATTTCCAGTAACTGGTGAAATGAGCTTGACTTAATGTTGTCGAGGACTGACTGTCGTCCACGTACACATTTTCATGTTCACTCGTTCATTCGTTCTCGTGACGTTAATTAACTCACCTATACTGATGACTGACACTTTTGCTCTTCTCCTTGCCACCGTCGCCCGCTCTTGTTGTCAGTATCGCAAAACAGTCTAGATTTTCAGCCTGGCATTGTTTTTTTCCCGACAGCTCGCAAAAAACTTTACCTTTTTAATAAAAACGGGAGGAAGACGGGAGGTAAAGTCTGTACAATTCCGTATGCAACGTCTACCTCAAATTGTAAGCCACAAGAGACAGTAAAAAGGCCTGAGAGCATTATTATGTCTTCGTTGCCGCCTGAATGTCGCATTTCCGACAGGGATTCTTCGTGCACACGGAACTTTTTTTTGTCTCCAGATGCTTTATAAAAATTACACGGGCTATGCTATGAGAAAGTGAACGTGAAAGATTGCAAATGGAGCTTATAACTTCCTTAATATTGAGACAAGGGGAAGAAAGCGGAATTACTTGGGAAAATGGGAACACCAACACGTGAAGAAATGAAACTTGAGGTTTAACAAGAATACTAGTCAGCAGTTGGTCCGTATCGGACCATCTCACAACTTTTTTAGGTAACGAAATCATTTGTAATAACTTTCTGGAGTTTGTGAAACGTGAAAGTCTTTTGTTTATCTTCTTTCCTTTCTTTGGAAATTTTCTATTTAATTGCCCGTAAGATTTAATCTGTTTGACGGAGTGTGGATTGAGCTTTTTTTTTATTGATTTCATAAAAGGGATTTCTTCGTGAATTGTTTTTTTTTCGGTTCTCCTGGAAAGTTTGTTAAGATCTTTACAAAAGACGTACAAAAACCTCATTTCAATTGTGTTATGTCTGCTTTTGTACAGCTCTTGTGCTGAAGTTGTGCGAAAACATACGGAAACTGCGTAATAAATTGTTTATCCTTTGTACTATACAACTTTTGTCCTCACACTCTGGTGATAATTGGAGGACAAATACGAGGTTCCAAATTGGGAAAGGATTCTCATAAAAAGGGGAAATTATTAGTACTAACACTGTGAATTACACTTTTTACATTGTTCAAAGTACCGCTGGAACAAGGAACAACCGGGTTTTTTCTAGGACAATTTGACAATGACAACACGTCCTTTATTCGTCGTTTCATGTCGTGTCATTCAAGATTATGCTCTTTGCATGACATTCGGATAGTTCCGTTGCAGCTTCTCCAGGAGAAAAGCCCGACACAAGAGAAGAGGAGAGTACTAGAAAACCATATTGAGAGAGTGAGTGTGTGACTCCCAAGGATTATTTCCGGTTGAAGGTTCCTTTTCGGACGGTTGGGTGCTTTTTTACTTTTTCGGCACTTAAACTTTCTCTTCCCAACGCTCTTAAAACCTGAAGTAGGTTGTTGGAAATGTTGGAATAACCCTACTTCAAGAGTCGAATCACGGGTAGTTGGCTGTAATATAAAGTCTCAAGTGAAGAAGACGTTTGCAGAATCCTTTTTATTCATAACGGTACTTAGAATTTTGGAAGTGAGTGTCATGCACCCATCACTGTTTTCCTCTTGTCTCTCTCAAGTGGGAGTGGAATTAACGTGCTGAGTGCTGACTCGTGTCTCTTGCCCTCGAGTGTTACGTCATTTTTTTAAAATTACGATCAAATCTCAAAAAGGGGAAAAATTGTCACAAAAGTCTTTAAAGTGTCTTCACCACCTTAATTATTTCAATTTCCTACCTTCTGCTGATTCCTAAGTACATAAATACCCCGTATACTCCCGTCTTGAAAATCTTTCAATCATACCGCTGTCCTTGATTATGAACATAACATAAATAATTCAGTTTCATTCATTAATATATGCATATTAAATTAATCTAATATATAATTAAAATATTAATTTAATTAATTAAATTTTATATTTTAATTATACTGCCATTGTTTCATGTTCATGTATTGTATTACAAAATTACGATGCTTTTATTCAGTTACATATATTTTTCTGTCGTTGCGAGATAGCGAATTGCGACATGACATATAATCATTCCTGTCATTACATTACGTACGTCACTTTTAATTATTATTAAATCCCTACTAGGTCATGCGTCTTTTTGGTTTGAGATTTATTCGGATCGTTAACAATTTTCTTGACCACGTCAACTCTTTCCTGCTCTGAAAGTTTGTCATTACCAGTTCTGGGTGCGACGAATTCCTTTGTTTCGTCATCATTCGGGTCCGGTGGACTTTTTCCAAGTAGTATGTCAATGAGACCTTTAATTGCGTCAGGATCGTCCAACGTGCGTTTCGTCCTTCGAATTGACTTTCCATTCTACAATAATCAATGACATACCTTTCAATTAAAATAAAAGTTCCATCAAAAATCGTCGTTTTATTTATATACCGTATCGTTTGAAAATTGGACGATTATGAGGCAGGAAACCAATACACAAAGCCAGAATGACAGGTGTGCAGGTCGACTAATGAGCTTTGGCATTTTAGTCGAAATTATTTACTTAAGTTTTGAGTTTTTAGGAATTTTTGTTAGATGGATAAAATAACAGTAAATAAAGGAGAACAGAGAAAGAATTTGCAAAATTGCATTTTTGCATTACAATAAGGCACTTTGAATTTTACAGCTTGTTAAAACAGCGAGAATTGTGATTGTATGAATCATGCAACGGCTCTAATTCTGTAATTGCCATACTCAAAATAAACGGTTCTGTTCATAGTTGACATAAAATCTGAGTGTTAAAAATGCGAGCTTGGGTATAATAATTATATTAAGAGAGGTCGTAATCAGTTCTTTCATTCGTCCATTCCAATGAATTTTTGTGTGTGAATTACAATGTGATGCAATGACCCGTGACCGTGACCGTGACCTTATAATAAAGTGGCCATTTATTCCGGATTTGGGTGAATATTTAGACCCGGCCGAGAAAACACAAATAAACAAAACTTGAATGAAAAATGAAATCAATGATTTATGAATACATGTTTTGTGATTTTCCATATTTCTCACAGGCCTGTCCCGTAACTTTTTCACGAGCTTGTAGCAGCAGCAGTGGAAGCAGCGGATCAACGACTTTATCTTCAGCTCCAGCCACTTCTTCATCTCCAGCTTCTTCTTCGTCGGCATCATCTGCTTCTTCGTATTCAACTTCGGCAACTCCGGAATCATCACCACCACCGGCTTATTCGTCTCAAACTCCGGAAGAATTCCTTAGTGCCAAAATCAACACTCCTTCAAAAGAAGAAGGTAATGACTTTTTTCATTTTGGCATTTTGGGCTATGCCGGCTCTTCTGTTATATTGGCTCTTGTTCGTTTCCTGCCAAAAACTTTCACTTCAATTACTTTCGCTTACACACGTTCCCGATGAGCTATCCTCAGCATCATATGCCATTACATCATTTTATATGAGTTTCACAACAATTCTTAAGTTCGGTATGGTATCATGTAATCCGAAAAGTCTGCTGATTACATCTAGGTATTTCGAAACACGCGCTTTGTGCCAAAACCTTCACTTTTCTCATTCTGCACGAAAGGATTTGGAGAAATTTCGTAAAGAATCAATTCAGTGTATTAAAAACTTTTATTAGCTGGAAAATATGAATTTTTGGTCCGGGTTTCATCCGGATGCAGGAAATCCCTCGTAATTTGTTCCCAGTTGCAAAAAAAGCATACAGAAAAAAAATCGGTGATTCCATATCCATTCACCTTTTCTAGATTCATTATTTTCTACATTATTTTTTCCTTCCTTCCATTTCTCCTGAAAGACGAAAGACGAGAAACGCGCGAGGGAAAAAAAGAAGGAGGTTAGCTCCCTAAAGACTTTGATACAAGAAAAAAGAGAGAACTGTAACGTTAATTCACTCCGTGTTTTCACTTCAAAAGGAAAGGATTTTGAAAAAAAGCTTTGGGAACTCTCTATGAAATGAAACGAGATGAAAATTCGATTTTGCTTTTTAGTACACTTCTGTCTTAGTTTTTACAAGGATTTCTTTTATCGAAAGAGTATATAGGAAGGACAAGTGCCTGACTCGATTTGATCTTTCGATCTAATCATGATGATATGCGATTAAATTCGTGTTGGGATTAAAAGGATTTTTCAATTTTTTTGTCCCAGTTATGAAATGTCTTAAACAGACGATGCTATCGGGACGATAAGTTCCGACATAATTTTCCGGGTAACTTTTCCAGTTCGCCCGACTGGCATTTGCGGTAAGATGTAAAGTCCGCCTCGGAGATATTTGTAAGGTGACACTTGTTCTGTTGAGCAAATCAAATGCCATTTATTTTTGTATAAGTCGAGGTGAAATCATAATAATTTTTAATTAATCCAATTCGGTTTCAATTTTTCCTGTTTAGACTTTGGCATTATTGGCATCAGGAAAATTACCGCATACTTACCTTGGTAAAATTCTTGAATGTCGTCCACGGTGACATTTCCAAAGTCACTCCTCAACACGACAAAAGCTCGAGGAATGTAATCGATCCCATCTGGATCTTCCACTCCGACGACGCACACTTCTCCCACGGCTGGATGTTGAGCAAGAATGTTCTCCAGCTCACTTGGAGAAATCTATAATGTAATTAGGTGAAATTAATTTCAAGGTGACGCGACTTCAGCTCCAGACAGACGTTTCAAGCGTCTCGTTAACTTATATTCAATTCTAGTGAAGCCCGTTACGTGATTGTTGCAGTATTTGAATAGTTCTTTTTTACGATCGGTCAAGTACACCAATCCGGTTTGATCGTAGTGTCCCACGTCTCCTGTTGTAGCCCATCCATTAAGCATGAAATTGGTGGTTTGCTGATTTCGAAAGACAATTTCAAGAAATCAGAAATAAAAGTAGAATCAAGTCAATTGACCACCTACCATAAATAATAACCTATATACTTTTAAAAAGAATTACGGTCTTTTCGTTGAAATATCCATTAAATGCAAACGGCGATTGAATTAGAAGTTCCCCCTTTTTCCCGGGTCCAACAATGTCATTGGTTTCTAGATCTCGTATTTTTAATTTTGTTCCAGGAACTAATTTTCCAGTCGTGGAAGCTGGAATCCCTTTAGTTTTATTATCAAATTGTAGTTTTCATAATCAAACTTTAAAATAATCATAATAGGTCAGTCAACTGTCGTCGCTCTCTGTACGGTCAATACGGTCCATTTCCATTACTAATTACTATGCATAAATGAACCTTGCTTTTGACGCTTTTACCTACTTGAAATATAAATTATTGTACCTTGCCAATGTGTCAGCTTTTTAAAACGTTCTCCCGTCCAATTGGCCGTGACAGTGAGAATCCCAATTTCAGTCATTCCATAGACCTAAATTACAATGAATGTCATTTACATAATGCATAATGTAGTATAGCATATAATAATGACTACTCATAGTAATTAGAACAAATGTTGACAATGTCATGATAACATGAATGAAAACGGAAAGTTGGAGTAAGTTTCATTTACCACCATGAGTGATGTAATATTTGGTAACTTGTTCAATGCAGCCGTAAACGAGGTTCCAGCAATTTGTCCCGCAGTGGTGACATGCTGCAAGCAGTCTAAGTTGACACTATTCACTTTTGGATAATTCATGAGACATTCAAGAAATTTTGGGAAGGTAAACAAACCTCTAGGCTGTGAAGAGAAAATTAACCTTTTCATAATCAACCGTCCTCGGGAAACGGACAAAGAACAGGGTTAAAAGAGAAAGTTTCGGTGGAAATTTACTTTATAGGTTGAAATAGCATCCAAAACGGTGTCTTTATTCGCTTGTGGATTCATGAGCAAGCTACGACCACAAGCTATAAATGCGAGTGGGTACACGGCTCCGGTGAAATGAGTCATTTTAGACATAGTGAGAAAAGGTTGGGAAATGTCATCAGTGAAGGGAAGTTGCGACAACATGACAATGTTACGGAGAAATGTCGCATGTGTGTACACGGCTCCTTTGACTGGACCCGTCGTTCCGCTCGTTGGAAGAATGACTGCAATGTCTTCCGGGGTGATTTCCATTTTCCACGGTCTATGGCTATTTTCATCTTGCGACTCTTCATATTTGAAGAGATCCTTGGCCGGAGTGCATCCTCCTGGCACGTCATGTCCAAACACAATGAGTTCAATTGACCATGGCACAGCACTGATTGCCTTCTTGTGCTCTGACTACCCATTGTTGGTCACAAACGACCCAACGGACTTTGGACTCTTTCAGCCTTGTCACCAATGGTTCTTGAGAAATTCACAACATAACAGTATTGTCAAAGATTAATTTTACGGACCAGTTTACAGTTTCCCGTGTTCCATATGTTGTACAAAGCGGTTAAATGCTTGCTGTACAACTGCTCTGTTATTTGCAATCAAATTTGCATGTATACGTATACGTCATCACATTCACGGTTTTACCGGGGTTTTACCTTACCTCCTGTATCTTCGGGGTACGAAGCTCGTACGTTTCCATTCAGCTTGCCATATTCCCAAAAACATTGCATGTAGTTTCGTGGGATCGTGAGCAGAATACAAAACCGTGTCACCTCGTTTCATTCCGCGAATGTGGAAAGCATTCGCTACATTCCTGGAAAGTTGTGCCAGGTCGGTGTACTGGACGAATTCTCCTGTGATTGTGTTCGTCTTTATGATATCGTTCATAAAATGAGAATTTACATTAGCTTTGTATCAATAAATTATATTCCCTTCTATATAGTTTATGCTATTACAAACTTACAATTCCAGTCTGGATTCCCGCATTCTTAAGCTCTTCAATTTTTGAGAGGAGATACTCCGGTACTGTCAGGTCATAGAGGTCAAACTTAAAATCCTGGTCAGCAGTTAAAATCACGTCTTGGTCTTTTTCAGCGTCAAGGAAAGTAAAATTTGACATTTTTAGGTTATGTCACAAATTCAAATTGTAGTTTATGAAGTTATGCAGTCAAAGAAGTGTCGAAGGAACGAATGAAGTCAGAGCGGATGACGAAGTGAGTGGACCTTTAAATTTAAAGGACCCTTGGAACTTGGAAGATTGAGATTTTCCAAATGGTCCAACAAAATAGACTTTGTATTACCAACTTTCTATTTTTATGTTTATTCCAACGGTACGTTTAATTTTAGACATGAACAGTTCCCATTTACCATTTCTTCCAGCGGAAGGACAAGGAGTACAAATACAAATGCTCATATGTACACAATGCTATTTCATAATGCATTGTTGTTCGTATCGAAAAGCGTATTTTCATTTCCGACAGAGCTGTTTCCAGTTTCCAACGGAATATTGACTAGTCATGGAAGTAGGAAGATAGGAAAAGTGAAGTTACATGCACAAGTGAAGGAGTCAGCCCAAGTTATGAATGTTACAGGATTCACGTGCTGGAATGCTGGGAAAGCTGATGTTCTCAAGGGTTTTTCCACGTGGTTGCTTTGGGATATTCAAGCGATTGAGCGATCTTCCTATTGATTTACATTGGGTGAGCAAACATGGTGAAGTCTAGTACTTTCAGCGATGTTAACTTCATCCATGTATTGCATCATTGCATGTTTACAATTTCATTCAAAAAAATAAATTGCATTAGAATGTTAATGACGATTTAATTGTTTTTAGTAGTTGTAGAAAAGTAATGTTCAAAAGGGTTAACAACAGTTGTTAACAACTTAAGAAGGTTCGGATGTGATGAGAGTACTCTAATCAGTAATGTTACCAGGATCCGGATAACTCTGAAACTTCATCCGTGTATTGCATCATTGCATGTTTACAATTTCATTCAAAAAATAAATTGCATTAGAATGTTAATGACGATTTAATTGTTTTTAGTAGTTGTAGAAAAGTAATGTTCAAAAGGGTTAACAATTAACAACTTAAGAAGGTTCGAATGTGATGAGAGTACTCTAATCAGTAATGTTACCAGGATCCGGATAACTCAGAATAACCGAAAAAAGGAAAGGTGTCATTTTACGAGCTTTTATAATGTGAGTCAATAACAAGTCCAGCGTAAAATTAATGATGTTGAAAGTGGCTTTTGTGCCTGCCGGGAAGTCAGTGGCCCTCGGCACTGTTTCCTTTTCCCGGGTTCCATTTATCTTTGTCGTAGAGTCGTATAGTCGTCAGACTTTGAGAGTAGCATAAAGCAAATGATCGGAAAGAATTACATTTTGGTGACACAGTTAAAGGCACTGGCTAAAAGACTAATACAAAAACTTGCAACCTTACCTATCCTGTTTTTTTTTATTTGTGTAGGTGTTAATGGAATTTTGCACTTTGGCTGTCACAATTGGACACACGTTTCTTTTTTATAGTTGCGTTACATCCTTTTGAACAAAGGTAACAAGCATAGCGGAAAAGGTCACGTCGCGATGATGACGCGACAAGATGGAAAGAATTACACTTTTATAACGTTAGCTTCATCATTGTTCCGAGTACACTTGACTGAGTTGACTTGAAGAAATTATAATTTAAGATGAAGCGACCATGCACTCATAAAAAATACTGGATCCGATTTTATACTATACGATTTTCCAGTGTTCCTCCTTTTTTCCTTCATCGCATTGGCACGTACACTTACGCTCGGAAATTTTTTTTGAAGGGAGAGATAACATTTCGACAAGATACAGCAATGCAGTGGTAGTGCTTTTGCCACACGCTCCAAAAAAGTTGCTGGAGAGTAGTCATACTTCTCCAGCACTGGAGACGGAAACGAGATCGTGTCCATGTATGGTAATAGTAAAGGATGAGAGAGAAAGAGAGAAACTCGTGGAAATGTTTCGACGAGGATATCCAATGGAAGACATGTGCATCCACAAAGCATTGACTTGGTCCAATGTTTCAAAAAAGGCTTTCTCGGCCTTTTGCCAAAATCTTCCAAAAAATTACTCCACTGGCAAATTCACTTCTGAAATACGCGGAATGAACAAAAGACCGTAACTTTTAGCATAAGAAAAAGCTACAAAAACCACTGTGTACTATAAAAACTTGTCCTCTTCTCGTCTTATCCCTTTCGTCCGGTCTTTGCTGTACGTTAAAGTACATTTTCGTCTTGGAACCATGAAACGGCTTATGTGCAATAAAAAGTTTTGCAAATTATCCTTTTTTCACAGAAAAAGCAATGTTTCTCTACAGTCGACCTGTGACAATAAATTGAGATTGTGCCAAATCATACGTCCAAAATTGACACGGTTCCATTTTAATTACTCTCCATGCTCAGTGTTTCTTCAGTATATCTGTCTGAATTAGAATTTACGAGCTTTTTTGTGTCGATCGACATTCTTTTACTGATTTTTCGCGTTTTAACAAACTTGTCCAGAACAGTTCTGCGGTTTTATGTTTATGACACGAATCAAATATGGTTTTACTAGGTGGTAAATTCCTCTTATAGTGCTTTTTACTGCTAATTGATTTTCCCTTTTCATTCATCACGGATGATGTTCGTAGACACTGGAAACTTGTGTGGCGACGAAATCATCTTCATTGTGTGCCCGAGGCGATAAAATCGCATGAAAGCAGGTCTGAAAGACAATTTTTTGAAGTCAAACCCACAAGAAAAAAGAACGTGTTGAAGAATTCCTTTTGAAAAATTCGGGACCATTTACAAAGACAGACTTGCAGATGAATGAAGAAAGCTCCAGGCTACTGTTTTATACGGGAAGTATAAGAGAAGCTATTGTTTTGTCTTGAACATATAAAGAGGAGACGAGGAGGATCATTATCTCCTTTGGCATCGCTTCTGTCAGTCTGAGCCTTGTCAGGCGTGCATAATTCATTCGTAGTATGGGTTCCGGGTAGTTTCGGGCCTACATTTGAAAATTTCCATTCAATCCTCTTTCAAGGGTAAATAGTACTTCAGAATGAAAGAAAGAGCGTATGCAACACACAGCACACTTTCGCCTTTCACGTGTACAACCTATACTTGGAGAAAACTCGTGTCTTTCCCAATGTTTATTTGCTATGGGAAATTCGTGAACCGGAG
>JABASF010002494.1:0-14518 GCA_019776145.1 Harlomillsia oculata
TTGGGAAAGTATAAAATGGAGTTTGCGTGTAGTTGCATTTTGGAGTATTCATTGAGCTTTTGGTATCTTTAGACCCTAACTTATAAGTTAACAACTACTGTATACAAATAATGTACCCTCCCATACTATCCCAAAACCTCCATTTCATGAACAGAGACTCGGGAAGGAATATCTATTCTCATAAATACCCCCGAGAGAGGACCCCAGTTTGGTTCAATATCCCTCTAATGACAAACACAGACTGACACTGAAAAAGTCAAGGCCATGTATACTAAAGAGGTTTGATATGACAGACAAGACTTAGTAAGTATTGGGAAACCTTGAGAAGATGTTTGTATTGAGTAAGTTATACTTTGTGTGCGGGTGGATGGATATGTGGTCGAGCAATACGATTGCTTCTTGATATCTTACATTGTTGGACAAGCTGAACTGCACGGATTTCTGTGAGCTGCACCGGTCTGTCCTGCCGACGTTCGTTCTGGGTCCGATCCTGGTATATGAGCTCGGGCACACCTGTGATGCCATGACTCAATATATGTGGCAATGAGTAATCCCTCTGTTGCGCGGAGTAAAGTCGATGCTCGCAGCGGGATCTCTGAGGCAAGACATAAGCTGCCATTGATTGCGCCAGGCCTGACGTCCGCCGGCATCAGCATTTGATGGGATCGGATTCAGTCTCGCTGTGCCCGGCTGATGGACAGGCGTAGCGGCATATGACCGTAATACACCTGTAGTCGATGATAAATGAAATCTCCGACATTGAAAAAAAAAATGCGATAGATATCAACCCATCTAAAACGGCCTCGCAACTTTCCTCGACTCCGCCTGTCCTGTTACCGGATCTTTCATCTCCTTCCAACTAACAGGAAACATCATATTCCCCGCCTCGCTTCTCGCCATAACAACACCAAGATCATTACGTGCAGTCGTCAAATAATAGAAACTCTGATCACCCAAGGATATAACACTGCCACGCACAACATCGCCAACGCGAAACATCTCCTCTAGGACAACGCGATCCTTCTCGACTGCGCGGACATCTTCTTTGCGGATCAAGGCCTGAAATCGTAGCTCGTCGGACGTGCTTTGATTCTCTGGATTGGCGGCTGAGGTTAGAATGGCGGCGATGTTGTCGTTGTCGGAGAATGGTGTAGCAGCAGTGACATCGTCCAGGACAACGAGGATAGACAATGTAACCTGTCTCTTTTGCACACGCGTGACTCGTGCAAGAACCACCGAGTCAACAGCAGGTAGTGTATTGTATTTGGGCTTTTTTGTTCCTGTCGTTGTCGTTGTCGTTGTAGTAGCTGCTGGAACTTTCTGTACAGTGCCATTCGGCCCTATATTACCGACGCCAGAGCGCAGGACGCTCAGTATGGATTTTGTCACTTTAGACTTGGTCTGTGAAAGCTGTTCCACGAACACTGGGCCCGGGATGGATGCACAGATTACTCCATTCTGGACGTGGGTGCCGGCTCCGGGGAGATATGTTGATGTTGTGGCGAGCTGTTGGCCTGGCACGGCGAGGACTGGTAAAGGATTGTCCATTTCGTTGTATTCGAGTTCGGGATGTTGATTGATCTTAGGATACAACGTGAAGTGAAGTTGAAGAGAAAGAAGAAAATAAAATAAGCTGCAACTGTGGAGAATCTTCAATGTGGGTCTACAGCTCTCTCTCAGCCAACCACAGCTCATTATCGAACTACATACAAATCAGGACACCAAATTCGAATGAACAAAGTGATAAAAGTCTTTGACTATAGTAGTAGGTATCATCATTATTACAACGGCTAGTAGCGCAATTCTAATACAATGTCAAGGGCCGTCCACAAGGACAAAGGAAGAAGGAAGATGCAAAGCAGGCGACGACGGCAACTAACGAGACTCTCAGTACTCAGTCCGGTCGAAGAGACGCTATAAACAAGATGCAGTATAAAACATCAGATGAATGTTCATGAGACAAAAGGGGATGTAGCAAAAATAAGTGGGAAAAGGGATACACCTGAGCACCATTAAGGGACTGGCGTCTAAGATGAAGAGAAGTGGAGATTAGTTTGCAACCAGTTTCAACCTTCGACCAGCGTTTGCTTTGGCCCTTTGCCGAGAATCTCAAGACATCGTCGTGCTAGCGCGACCACTTCCATTTCTCCCTCGTCTACCTCCTCGTCGTCAGAGTCAATATTCCGATCAGAGATTCGTTTCACTAGTTGCATAATGTCCTCTGAATTCGAGATGAGCTCGACAAGTTTCGAGTCTTCAGACTCCAATAATTGTAACAAGGTCCAGATAGCGATATGTTGGAATGTAGGATCTCCGCTATCCAGGAATCGAACGAGGTAACCGTGGAATCCTCCTTCAGGCTCTGTCCAGTCCCGAATAAAGATGGAATAATTTCCGACTATTCACAATGATCAGCAAGCGTTCATAAAGTGCAAGAAAAAGAAGAATATGTTCATGTACTTACCTTTAGAGGACAAGTTTCCTAACGCCGCAGCACTGTTACCCTGAACTTCAATACTGTCGCATGCGGTAAGAGGAATCAGGACATCGAAGACGCCGAGGTTCAGAAGCTGAGGCTTCAATTCATCACTGAGGGCCAGGACAGCAATGGCCGCAGTCATCTCTGATTGGACGATGACAGGAACATTAAGGACAAGATCCTTGCACTTCTGCACAGCACCGGCTTGAAGAACAAGCTCTTTATTGCGATCAGAACTAGCTGCCAGATTTCGCAAGGTCGATATAGCATGGCATTGGATTTCTTCACTATCTTTCGAGCCCAAGAGATCCACCAGAGGTTTCAGGAAGCCGGCATCAATGATAGGTGACTCGTTGAGGGGGTGTATAGATATATTTCGGATGCAAGCGACAGCAGAGAGAATGAGTGGAAGGTATGAGGATTGAAGGAGACGGAGGAGAGGAGGCAACCCCTTTGCGCGAACTATTTCAAGCTGGTATTTCTCATCGGATGCCAGGTTTCGCAGAGCAAGAGCAGCTTGGCACTGTACTTTTGGCGTCGACGAATCCATTAATTGAACCAGAGATTGCACTAAGCGAGATTCAGTTTGCGCTAATCGTTTCCTATTGGCAGCGTCGACGGCGATATTGCTAAGAGCCGTTGTGCAGTAATATTGCACATCAACGTCATCTGAAGAAAGTAGCTGCACTAGGACAGGGATGGCACCGGCATTGACCAATTGTTGACGGTTGTCATCTGCAAGATTAGTACACGCATGCAGAAAGAATGGCGAAAGATATAAACCTACCAGAATGGGTCATATTTAACAGAGCACCGGTCGCATTTCGCTGAACTCGCATATCCTTCGACCTGGCTAGCTTGGTCAAAGGTACAAGAGCACCAGACCTGGCGATCTTTGACTTGTTCTCCTCGTGAGTCGCTAAATTCGTAATGCAACCCACCGCATTACACTGGACCTCGACATTGGGCGACATCATTTGTTTAATCAATGGCGGAAGACCGCCCAGGTTCACGATAAGCGCCTTGTTCTCCGCTGTATAACAGTCAGCCAAGCACTCGTCAGTTATTGAAGACACATGAAATCGTACTGTTCACCGCGAGATTTCCTAGCGCTGCGCTTGCGGCCCGCTGGACTTCGATGTCGGGGCTTTGAAGCAATGTAAGGATGGGCTCGAGGGTGTCGCGATTAACTTCTCGCACGTCTGAGCCATTCGCACAAGGTTAGTATAACATTGCATAAACGGCTGTATCCAGAGGCCTGCGATAGGGTAACAATCACAAACCTTGTTCTGTAATTTCGGCAAAGGTCAGACTAGCACTTCGTTGCAGATCAATATTGTTTGATTCCACCAATGTAGTAAGAGCGCGGAGTGGTTCGCCAGAGAAGAAGTCCAAGTCCGTTTCAGTTCGCTAAGCCATCAAATCATTAATATGAGATCATTCATCTTCTCCGAACTGGACGGGTTTCGTTGCAGCCTACATTTTCAAGGTACTGTAACAGATCGGCTACCGCCTCTCGCTCGCTATCCTGCAGAATGGTTTCGTAGATACCATCTCTCGAACGACCTCCGAATGGGCCCAGACAGGCGGATATATGACACCAGCGGTCGAGGGCCGAAAAACAAGCGAAGCAGGCGTTCTCCATGGCGTCACTAGGTAGTTCCCCCGGACCCTGACGAAGGGGCCCGTACAGGAGGAGTGGCCGTCAAAAGGGGAGCTTAAGCAGCAACGGATGAGGTATCGGGAGACCCAGGTTTATGTGCGTGGATAATACAAGGAGGACGAAAGCGGCCGTCTAGAGCGAGAGCATTACTGAGCGAAGGGTGGTGGTAGCTGTGATTAGAGGAAATAAACGAGGATCGGAGTGATCGACGAGGGACGCAAAAGGACCGACTGAGGGCGTCGCGTGATTTGTGGTGGTAAGACAGACAAAGTTGCTTATGACGAGGAATACTAAAATAGAGCAATTCGGATAGGAGATGGGAGCGATATGGACGAGGTGGTGGTGGTGATGATGGCAGTGGTCGATGTGGTTGGTGAAGGTGGGCAGCTAGGTAACTAGCTACTGGAGGGAGATGTCAAATGACTACGGTAAGGTTAGCTCAGTTTAGCCCAGTTTCATCACTCCCGCCGACTTATCTATCGTCTAGGTAACTAGCATAGCTGTATACGATAATTATGATTGCTTATTTTCTTTGGCAGATTCAGATTCAGAAGATGTAAAGTCATGTATACTCAATTGCTGTATACAAATCCGTATCGGCATCGGTCATAGCTCTCTGGGCCGAATCGACATGCCGGCCATAGAGAATGGTAGCACAGATTCGAAAACATAATCATCAGCAGTGAGCGCTAGAATAAGTAAATAAAAGAAATTCAATCGCAAAGTTGTCCGGTCAAGATGCTTTGGGTTGTTTACTGAGGTCGTCTGCCCGGCAACGCAAGTGCTATTATTAATTCCCTGTGTGCGACTGGCAGATCAAGCAAGATATGTACATGGTCGAAGAATCTCACGATAGATCTGGCTGGAGGAAGCAAGCGACATCATCCTGCACGTGACCAGATGCTGTCCACTCAGACAGTTCTGATTGGCGGTGCTATACTCTCCTCTGATTGGCTCATATGTCATGTATATTATATGGCATATGCCATATGCCAATATGGCCTGACGGTATATCGTCTGATCGACATATCTTCTCTTTTATAGCTTGCCATTGCTGATAGATTTCATCAGTCCTTGTTCTGCACTTACTCATTCTGCAAATGTACAATTCATTCGAGTGGAGAAGATGCCTGCTTGACGACATACATAGTACGTACACCTAAGAAAGTCAAAAATAATGGTTCCTGAAGGGACCGAGCATGATGACCTACATATCAGAGCAATATCTATTATCTATTATCTAGCTCTGATTGGACAGTGCTAGGCTGTTAAGGCAGCATGTGCAGATTGCAGCGAGTTTCCTATTGGCAAATTCGCCACCCCAGACTCAACCCCGCAGAATCAAAACGCAGCACGTGAATACCTTCATCTTGTCGACTCTCGGACTGCAGACTCCTACTATTATTATACAATGGTTAACTTCACTATCCAACATCTTATATAATAACGATATCCTACGCTGATTGAATAAAGCTTGGAGAGAAGTGGTATGACGGTACAGCGTTCGGACTAGTAACAATACACACGTATTTCAGTGACAGTACGCACGAGGATGGTCCTCTTGTGGGCCCCATCTCATGATGCTTTCAAGTTTCTGAGCATCGGCATCGACCCCTTAGCTGCTTTCTGACTAAGGGCTTATCTTCCGTAAGTAATACCGATGGAATCTCTTTCACCCTTCGGCCATCTACCCGGGCCGTACTTGCGCTCATTGTTCGTAGTTATTCTCCGATGTCTTTGTCGGCTCTTCTAATTAGCTAACTACGGAGTATATAGTGAATGGTTACACAATTATCAGGCACGCTCCCATGTGATCCACCTATTATTGTACTCGGTCGGACAGTGTCTGTATTGCTGTATTTTTACCGTCACTCAGCTTGGTCGTGTGTTCCGTGCTCTGACGTAGAATAGTGGTCGACTGACCAATCGCAGGCCGGTGGCTTTCTGCGATAGATTACTAGACTTACTAGTGGTATGCTGGCCGTTTCCCTCGTCTAGATTTCGGTCTTTTTCTGGCCCTGACAAAGTATTAGTTAAGGCCCTTTTTCCCTTCAACAGCGACATTTCTGGGCTTTTGCGAGAATGCACACACAAACATATTATTATCTTCATAAATATCTATATACTACATCAATTCCCCTACATTGACAAACCAGACCAAGCAGTGCTGGGCTCAATGTCTACTCTTACTATGGTATCGGAGTCTCAGACTGCACCTAACCGTGCGGGACGACTCCGCCGTCTCAGCCAACTGCGTGCTTATACACAAAGTCACTTCATCCCATCCTCCTCCTCTTCCTCCTCTGCTGCCACCTCGCCCACCTCCGCCGGCAATCAGCGACGCCATCGCAATAGCCTCAGTCGCGTAGTATCTTTATCCTCACCTTTCCATAGTTCTGCTGTCGCCGACCCATCGGAGCCGCTGGCGGCGTCTACGTCTTCCGTCTCGCCTGAGCGCGAGGCTCACCAAACCGATAACAGTGCCAGTTCCGACTCGGACCCGCGAGAGCAAACGGCTGCTTCAGCCTCGTCACGATCACTTCCATCATCGCATGACGGATCTGCCCAGACGTCTGATTCTGGACTACAGACCATGGCGGTGGAATCCAACACAGCTGGTGCACCAGCAACCACGGCGGCAGCAGACCCCAGTACCATTAACGACAGCAATAATAACAGCGGTGCTGCGAATAAGAAACCAAAGATAAATAATACCATTCGATTTTTTGCCTATCAAGATACTCATCACTCGTCCCGCCCGTCTTTGCAATTTACCCCAATGACTCGCACCTTACCTTCCGAAGACTGTGTCATCCG
Source organism: Harlomillsia oculata (assembly GCA_019776145.1). NCBI lineage: Eukaryota > Metazoa > Arthropoda > Collembola > Entomobryomorpha > Oncopoduridae > Harlomillsia > Harlomillsia oculata. Next base: position 6,960 of record JABASF010002494.1, read on the forward strand.
TGTTGGGCGCTACTCTGAACGCGACGGTGTTCCCGTCGCCAATCCGTCCGAGCCATCTGATGCACCGATTGGATTCAAGTCCAAGGTTGTCAGTCGGAAACACTGCGAGTTCTCCATGGTCAACGGGCAATGGCACATCAAAGACGTCGGTAGTTCATCAGGTACCTTCCTTAATCGCACTCGGCTGAGTCAGCCGAATATGGCTTCCCGACAGTATGCCGTTCGAGACGGAGATATTGTACAATTGGGGATTGATTTCAGGGGTGGTGAGGAAATGATCTTCCGATGTGTGCGGATAAGGATTGAGTGCAATCGCACATGGCAGCAGAGGCCGAATGAGTTCAAGTGAGTTACACGCCCATTCGATTGATCTCAAAAACTGACGTGGTGATGTAGTAAAAATACGGAATCTTTGATCAATAACCTAGGAAAAGGGAAAGCAGCTTCGAATTTTGAAGGTTGCAGGGAATGCTCAATCTGCTTGGGCTCTGTTTTGGTAAGCGAATTGAATCGCAATCTCAAGCAAGCACAGCGTCACTAACGAAAGTCCAACAGCGGCCTTACCAATGCCTATTCATGGCAGCCTGCGCACACGTCTGGCATTACAAATGCATTCGCCGGCTAATACACACACCGGAGTACCCGATGTTTCAATGTCCCAATTGCCGTGCATGGACCGATCTCAGCGCCGAAGTAGATGATTCGATGGAATTTGATGAGGAATCAGCACAGGAAGATGCCCCGGACACCAAGCCAGATGCTTCTAGTGAGGGCAACGTTCATTCTTCTGGAGAGCAGTCACAGGCAGCCGTACAAACAAATGGAGAAGCCGGAGCAGACGACAGGAATCTTGCTGCGATTGCTGAAAATTTACATCTGGGAGAAGAGAGGAGTACACCCATCCAGGACGCTGAGATCCCCGACGGTGCGAACATTACAAGCAAAAACGAGGGACCTGTCAGTGGTAACAGTCAGTCTGCCAACATACCAATCCCTAATGGTTCTTCGTCACATGGCACTCAGTCCAACTCTCGCTCGCCAGCCAATCACGAGACGTTCGAAGACGATCCAATGACTCCTCGCAACGACTCTGGTCCCCTTGCTCTCGACGGTCGAGCCGGTCACCTATGACCCATCATATTTTCTGCTTAACTTAATTGTTATATATACCCCGTCCTTTATCATTCATATATCTTGCCTTTTTTTTGAATTTTCGACGAACTGCATTGCACTTCGGCGTCTGTGGGGACGGAGTTGGGAGATGTACGACATTTGTTCTTACCATCATTTTTGATTCAGGCAAATGTTTTATTTAGGATGATTTGCAAACTAGCGAAATCATAGCCATTGTTCATTCCTCTTGCTCAATCAATCAAGAAGATTTCTGTCCGAATTTTGTAATAACCGAGTTCTGTCCGGATTAGTAACGTAGCTCTAAAGCAGCGCCAGATCAGGGCTACAGAAGAACAAGACAAGCACAAGAATGAATCATTGGCATAACTTATGTCTGTACGTTACATCTATAAAACGCGCAATAAACATTCTATTCTGACCTGTGTTTGCTGGCCCTTAGCCCACTCACCTTGTAGAGAAGATTCTAGCAATTGATAGCGCTTTTGCTCCAAAGTTCAAACCCGGCATACACATCACGAACCTCAAAAATTTCGTTTCCAATTTAGGTACCGTATTTGATAGAATTCTATCTTGATCTTCTGCTAATACCTAAGGGCTTGTATCATCTTTGAACTGACGTGTCTGCCTTCTGACCGACCTTCCACCTTCGCTCTCTTCCTCTTCCCTCCCGACTCACCCTCCACGTTTTAGTCTTTTGGGGCCTGCGGTCTTGCACGGTCTAAAAATCGCAAAGTTAGTTGATGCGTCTAGCGTATTTTTTTCATTCGCGCGTTTTCTTACCAGGCGATTGCCGTGACTGTCTGCGTACAGGGACTCTGTTTGATCCGCAGCCTTAATGGGAAACAGGAATGCTTCTCTGAGACTGATATGATCGACATTATACGATTAGTGGCGTTGGAGATATCTATCTGGAGGAGCCCTTGCACCCATACAGAAAACTCAGAGGGACTCGACAACGAGTAATGATGGATGTAGATATCGTGTTTTAAGTCTGTGTTGTCATGAATGGGTGTTTCGATATTTTAGGAAGAATGGGTTGTGTTCGCCGTCGTCTTTTCAAAACGGTCGACGATGTCGGGTGCTTGAGTGGATACGATCACTGCAGGTTGCCAGCTCGTGCATTGGATGTCCTTGTATCGCACCAGGTAGAACCAGATTTTCCTCTTGGAGTTTGTCTGGATGGGCATCATTTTCCGGTTCTGCTCTGCTGTTGGGAGGCTGAGGTAACGCCCAAGAAGACGTACGGCAATATAGCCATCCGAATCTGCCTTTCTCGGCGGATTCTTATTGATTTCAAGAAACCTCATGGCGTCCTCGTCTAGGAGTTCTTGACAGATCCAGATATTTGACATAAAAGGCCTGGCGGAGGAGTGCTTGCGCAGCAGTAGTGGTTGTAATCACTGCTAACCGCTCTTCAATCGAAAATCTCCGAATCTGGTTTGATATGGCCTTTCTTTCCACAGCGATAGCAAGTAACAACGGGTTTAGAGTCGGAGTTTTTATCATCTTTCTTGTCATCTTTCTTGTCATCGGTTTTATCTCGACGACTTCTGAATCCGCCACGGCCAAATCTTCCGCGTTTGGCGAATCGGCTACGGTTGCCAGATCCTTGTGCATTTTCTGTGTGAGAGTTGTCGTTCTTTCTTTTTGCAGGCGTAACCGTCTCGGTAGCTTCATGGTCCTTGTGCCACAAGTTCCATTGGTATTGAGCTTGCTCAACCAGTTTGATGATGTTAGTATGACTAATGTCTTGTCCTGGTCGTTGCATTTCCTTTCGGAGCCAATCTTGTAGCTTATTGACAAAGCAATAACATTTGTCAGAGTCATCAACTTGTATACCGGCTTTGCTTCGATCGTACGTATGGGAGAATATTTCGGTGTAGAAATTGCTTGGGGATTGATTTGCCTTTGCTTTCAAAGTCTCCAGCTTGTAGGTTGCGTTTAGGATCCAAACTGACTTTAAAGGAGTCATTTAGTCTGGCCACTAGGCTGGCATCGAGATTCCTGTTGCGGCGATTTGGATCACTGTCTGCGCTATTCGTGTCCGGCTCATCCCTAGCAGTTGACTGCCCGTTTCTCACCGGGGCCGAGCAAATCAAATGATTTACACTGGTGCGTTTGAAGAACCAGGTCTTCTTATAGCTGGTGAAAAAGCTATAACGACAGTTATACTGGTCCATATAGACCGCAATTTGCCTATCGTCAGTGATCTGTTGGCACATCGAAGGCATTTGGCATTCTTATTAGGCCGAACACAGAAGAGCCCTTCAGAGCCCATCAACTTTGCACATCTAAGACATGCATCACGATTGAACATTAGCCCTTTGAGTTTCTGGTTGTTGTTGTCAAGACGTAAGTTGTTTGGCTTGAGCGATGTATCGTTAACGAGTCTTTTGGTCCAGTGATTAGGGACTTGGTACGCATGTAGTTCTTTTTCGTAACTCTTGAAGTAGTGTGATGCGTTCTTCGCTGCGAACGGCTTTGCTTTCCTTAGTTCTTCCTGGACCTCTGTTTCTCATGACAGTCCAAGCGAACCACACAACGCTTGGTCAACGAACGAATATGAGCGCCCGGCTATTAAAACAGAGTCAGTATCAAATCTCGCAAGATAATGTATCATTCGACTGAGACAGTATGTACTTACCTCCAGAGCTGCACCCAGGTTGTCACTAGCACGCCTACGATCACGCCAACGACAAGGCGCCATCCGGTCGCGGCGGAGACGATAGGTATCCTCTGCCCACGACATGTTGAAATTAAAAAAAAATAAGAAACGATGAGTCAAGTAAAAAAAAAGCTAAGCTATGGTCTATTCTATTTAACGAATTATCCAATGCTGAGAGAAGAAAGAAAAAGAAGAGAAGAAAAAATCTTTGCTCACAAGGAAATTGGAGAAAGTGCGGTTGTTGTTGGCGATTCTTCGCTCCTGCCTCAAGGTCGTGGCCCTTTCCCTCTCGGTGCCTGTCGTCTCCATCCCTTCGTTGCCAACAACGATACAATTCCCAGAACGCATACCAGATGATCTAGTATGGGAGCAAATAGCGGGCAATGGTGATCAAGTGGAGTGAGGCGATGTTCTAACATAGAACAACGTGAGGACCGTCGTCTTTCGAACCCAAATCTTTGAAACTCTTGATGAACTTCGTTTGGGGAATTTTTATTTCTACAGTTTATGAGGTTCTCCTAGGAGATGTAGGAGGCTTATATACCCTCAGAAAGTGGCAATGGGAATATACGCAGACATTCATTCCATTGTCTGTTCACTACCACCAAACAAAGGGAATAATCCAATAGTTCCAAGTCCAAGTGTCGTACAAAGCATCAGGGCAACCTCATAATATGCCGTTGAAGCACCCGGGCAATCCATCTATACGCCCCGTTTGAGATATTTATTCCTTGTTGCACAGGCAAGGTAATAAACTGATTACAACGTTTATTGTTTGTCCGTTGTAGGTTCAACTACTGTGGCTACAAGTTTGCCCCGTGCCTTTATTACGAGCGGAGTCTCGATCGGTTGAGTTCTTAAAGCCAGTCATCTGTAAATCACTGAGAAAGAGTCCCTAATTATTAGAATGTTAAATTGAATGTACGACCGCTTTTCTGTTGCTAAATAGAAATGGTTGATTGTAGATGGTGTACGGAGTACGAATTACCTGATTCGGACGTAGCCCTAATTGACGCTGCTTTAAGGCCTCGGACTGACGATGATTTCATGATAGACACCACAATGGGAACGGACAGAACTTGCAAGATTTACTACGAGGGCACTTCAGAGACATGTCAACTGGGATTTATTTTTAGATTAGCATGCGAAGATATAAGTCTCGGTTGTGCCGTTAGGACGTGGGGGGGATCCTCCATAGCTTTACATATCTGTCGCTCCTTTCAGCGCTACTATGAACCTTGGAAGTACCTAGGTATAAAATTTCCAGGTTCCTACCTAGGTAGATAAATCCTTGGATTATAACGTGATGAGCTGTATTGTACGATCCACAATATGTCTTACATGCTGTTGTTAAAACGTTAAGCAATCAAGCAAGTCGATTTTCTTATTCGAACCTCTAGGGTCTATCTGAATAATTTAACTTGGAGACTACTCATCATCATCATCTCCATCGTCGTCCTCATCGTCCCCGGTATGCGCTCTCGCCGCCTGGCCCCTGATAATATCGTCATCCTCTTTCCTCCTCTTTGCGTCTTCCTCATCATCAGTTTCAATCCTTCTTCTCTTCTTCCCTGACCGATCCCCCTTTCCGAGAGTTGAACCCCTGGTCTTTGATGGCTTCCTATCCTTTAGCCTCTAAACCGGAAAATCAGCTGACATGTCTAAAATCTCTTTTTACAGATTGTTCTTACCAGGCCGCTACCCTTGCTGTCCGGGTAGAATGATTCTTTGCTGTTAGCCACTATAGTAGCTAAGAACAGGAAACCCTCTCTTACAGAGATTTGTGTAGGTGAGCTCTGTTGGCTGTTTTGCATAGCTGAGGAACGAATAAAACTGTTCACACCTGTCCTTTTTATAAACTAGGTATCCTTGTAGGTCGTATAGAAACCGTATCGGCAGTTATAGTGATCCATGTACACGGCAATCTGGCCTACATCACGTCGTTAGTAATCTGCTAACCAAAAGAAACACATACGACTTGAGCGCTTTCTTACCGAATTTGCCAGCCAGGAACTCTGCCCATGGACCCTTTTTGTGAAGGAAAGTCCCGAACGTCTTGACTTCACCCACTGCGCGGATCTCGTGGTTGAGATCCGACGCAATGATGAAGTCGGGGCTCAAGCCAGTGAAACCCTTCTGCCGGAACTGCTTTTGCTTGCGAGGGACACCACATTGGAAATCAGCGATATGAACCCCCAAGTTACACACCGCGAACACGCGGTTCATCTCCTGCGATACATGTTGAATGTATCGACTTTGCAATCCTAGCTCGTTCCCTACCCGGTGATACTCTGGCGGCGCTGAGTAGGTATGCGATGCATTTGGCCTAAAGCTCCCTACAACCATCATTTTCTGACGGACGTCGGCCGTGAATGAGTTCCACTTTGAAACCTGATTGCTTATAAGTGCATAGCGGAACAAGCTTGGGTTTTTAGTTGCGAAGTCTTTGTCCACTTTCAAGTCAGGAAGTGGGCTTGAAATAATACCGTACTGAGTAGGATTCAGTTTAGGCATTGTGTAATAATTGAATGAAGATAGGTCGTTAGAGTAGTGTAGGTAGAAGTTTTTGTGAAGTTGTAGCTCAACGAGACTGGAGTGCTTCCAAGGTTGTTTTTACTTGGGAGATGTAGGAGCTTTATATACCCTCGAAACCTGGCAACAGAAATCCACAGAGCCTTCTCACCTTTTCTACTATGTATTGATTACTACAACAATGAGTCGGTTCAATAAGGGGAATAGTGGTGTACGCAGGTATCTCACAAGCCTCAATAGGTTAGTATTGTAGGACAAGGTATCGGGGAGAGCATCAATCTGTGCATTGTCCTATTTAAATGACAAGGCGCTCCATTCATTGAGAGCTCTCAGCCCTGGAGGTATTCGACTCCAATTGCCATAGATAGAATCGACTAAGATGACATGTTGCCACTTCTCAGTTACAAAGCTATTGTTCGTGACCCAAATTACCGGTCTAAGCAACTTGCTCTCCGGCGATACTATTCACAGTCCAACCCAACCTGGTCAGGTATTCTTAGAACTAGTAACAGAGAGACTTCAATTATTAGTGAATATGTAAGACTTCTTATTAGCATAGAGATAATAACAAATAAACCATCAAATAGATTTCTTGGGGCCGGAATGGGAATACCTAGGTAATTGATGGTGGATGTCTTGCTTATACAGATTGCCTAGCCCTAGTTATGGCCGATGATTAACCTGACAATTGCACATTGATGTATTTCCACAATAAGCACCGCCTTAGAAGAGAATTGCGTTATTTTCGAGGTTGTACAATGGACAATGGCGAGGTCAATGGCGGAAGCCTTGAATAGGCACCCGTCAGCTGGTGCACTGCTGTCAAGGCTCCAATGGGCAATGGTGAGGTCAATGGCCGAAGCCTCAAGCTTGAATAGGCACCGGTACTCTGCCTTCAAGGCTCCAATGAGCCCCTAACCTCGATATAACATTGAAATACAGTCTGTCCGCTCTTTTTTCTGACCTCCTTAGCTAAACAATTCAACCTCTCTTTTACCAAATTCACCGTTCGATCATTTATCTATTCACCACTCGGGTTATCTATCGACAACGATGTCTCACTACAGTGGCTGGGGTTTTGACTGGGAGGATCGAGTAATCACAATCCAGGGAAACAAGGTCAAGATCGAAACCCAACTTAGCGAGTTCGTCGATGAAGTACTGGCTCAAAGACATGCTTTGACGTTGGCGCGAACGGTGAATTTGGTAAAAGAGAGGTTGAATTGTT
>JABASF010002495.1:0-14507 GCA_019776145.1 Harlomillsia oculata
ATAGCCTATATTGTGGGTGACCGATGATTTTTTTGGGTGCCTATATTATGGCAGCCTATGTACTGATCGGACACCAATGATTCTAGTTTCGTCCCCATTAAGATTACGATCATTTGTTTCAATGTTTGTTTCTACCAAACCATTCAATTCAGTTGTAGGTTATATAATAAATTGTATTTTCATCTGTTCGTCTGTCAAACTATAACAAACATCGACGGTTAATTCAACTGTCAATTTGAACCTTTGTATATGATCTTTTTTGAACTTTTCTAATCACCTGTGATTTGCTTTTTCGTTTTTTTCAGTGTGCAACTTTGTAGTACACGACCGCTGTTCAAAAAATGTTCTATCACCATGTTCGACAGTAGCTATATCACATGTAAAGGTAAGTTTGTGACGTTGCGACCGTTCGTTGTTGCTGTTCGCAGGATTTATTATGTGATCATTGTTGCGATGATTCTGTGGATGTAATACCCTGTTGATAATATTGTTTTTAGACCCCAGTGGCTCACTGCTGGTCACAGCCTGGACATTTCAAAAAAAAGTTTTGCCAAGTTTGTCGTAAGCGTTTGGATGATAGTACAGCAGTGCGATGTGAAAGTAAGTTTCCAGTGACTATAGTAAGTTGTACCATTATCATTACCAGAGGACTATAGAGTTCTGGAAACTTGACCTTTGATAACTATTCGTTGATAGTTTCGTTTCATTGAAAGTAGCTGATATCTACGGCAATGACATGTGATTGACGCTTAAATTATGGTTTGATGGATTTCTTTGCAGTTTGTGAATACTTTGTGCATTTGGAATGCGTGGAACTGACGGTGCCGAACTGTAAAGAATGTGCCACATACTTTCCTGGGCGAGAGTTGTCGTCCGTTCGACATATTCATCACTGGCGGGAGGGCAATCTCGCATCTAATTCCAGATGCGCGGTTTGCAAGAAGACATGTTGGTCATCGGAATGTCTGACAGGCTATCGGTACGTAAACGAAATATTTCGTTGATGACATATGATTTACTTGACATGAAAGTCTTCATTTTGGCATTGTAATTATCTAGGTGCGAGTGGTGTGGAGTAACAGCCCATCCTTCCTGTCACAGATCAATAGCCCCAGAGTGCAACTTTGGTGTACAGGAGCCAATCTATCTTCCTCCTCATTCTGTGTCCATTCCCAGAACGGAAGTTCCAATGGAGACCATCATAGGAGTGGCTTCAAAGTTCGCAAAAAAGGACACTCTCACAAGAGAGTTTTCGTGCCGTAAGTCTTTTGGATGATGATGATTTGCAGGTTTTTGTTTATATAGTCCATTTGCTAAACATTTGCTTCTTACTAATCTACGAATTTGTTTACTGTCGTATTATGACGGAGAATGAGAATGCTGTCTAGCTGTCTTGTCGTGCAGACTTGAGAAAAGTAATATCTAATATTAGACATGTGGTTGCTCCGACCAGTCCTTTCGTGTGGCTATTTTTATTTTTTTATTTGTGTTTGCTTTCTTAAATATTGTTTGCTTGTTATTGTACGTGTAGAATGTGTAGTTTACCAACCCATGTGTTTCTGGAGGAAAAGACGGAATCGTGTCCCAAGTATGGGAGTTCGAGGTAAAGTATTTGTGTGTTGCTTTTTCATTTACTTTATTTTCGCTGATGTACTAATTTGTTTGATGTTGCTAAAGCTAATATGGCGTAATACGATTTAATCATTGTCGATTGTGAACATTGTCAAACACGAAGTAATAAGCTTTGTACTGATACTGAGTAGACTTGAGTAACTCGTATCAGGGAAACTCTTCATTACTGAATGTGTTTGTTTGGTATTTACAGCTCGCAGTATTTCCGAAGAATTCAGCAGTGGCGATAGAGACTGCAAACCTTTGCCTAGCCGCGACTCTGAATCTGAATCCATTCCATCGACAGGATCGAAGGGTCACAGAGAGGATAGAGAGAGGGATGAAGAAACAATAAAAGTGTACGATGGTAATCAAGGCTTGCGGAGGAGACAATTCCGACCTATTAGTGTGTCCAGAAATGCTACCGTAGATGAGATCCTGTCTTGTGGCTTGAAGGCTTTTCACATTACGAAACCTACTGAAAGTTATTTCCTTACGGATGCCAACGACGATGAAGCTTCAGTTAGTGATCCTAATCCCATCGCGAGTTTGAAAAGAAGGGAAGGAAAGCGGGCTGCTATATTCATTCGGTTCAGGTGATTACTTGAATGCATTTTCTTTTTCCCTTTCACATCACGTGCCTAAAAGGAAGACACTGATTTTGACCAATTTAAAATTCCGGTTCATAGAGAGGATGAAAGAACTACAGGAGAAGTGCAAGTTTACTCAGGGCGGTTGAAAACAGCACAAAGTTTGGCTACTATCCAGGTTTCAGACGACACCACAGTCTCGGAAGTCATTGCCGCAGCTTTAGATCAATTTGGTCTTGATCCTAGTTCACAGCGTTCATTCCGAATGATCAAAGTTGTTATAGACAAAGGTATGAGCTGTTTCGTATTTCTCTTAAGTCATCTTTGTTTTTTGTCGGTCGTTTTATTGGGCTGCTTTGAACTTTTATCTGTAGGAATCGTTACTGAAAGGGTCTTAGAATTGGATGAAAGGCCATGGTTGCTTTTGAAAGAACATGCTCGCGATTCAGTCAGACAGATGGAACAAGTTCGATTTCATATGCAACTTGCAGATGATCCTCATGGTTCCACAGTGTCCTTGTTTGTAGGTAACCTTACTCCAAATTTAAATCAACGTCAGTATGAACATATTCTTATGGAATACGTCGGCCGCGACAACAAGTTTAGCTCCATCGGCCCAATCTACTATGAATACGGAAGCTTGGTAATCACATATGAAGACTCTCAAAACGCTGTGCGTGCATTTTATACCTTGAGAGAGTCAACACACGAAGATAAACAACTCCTTGTGATGATGTTGCCTGCATTGGCACCCCATATGATTCCGCCTGGAGTTACGCCTCTCTTAGTATTCGTTAATGTGAAGTCTGGAGGATGTCAAGGAGCAGAGTTGATCTCATCCTTTCGAAAACTTTTGAATCCCTACCAAGTGTTTGATTTAGATAACGGTGGTCCGCTTCCCGGACTTTACGTCTTCCGCCATATCGAGAACTATAGAATCCTTGTATGTGGTGGAGATGGTACAATTGGTTGGGTGCTCCAGTGCTTAGACAATGTGGGACAAGATTCCGAATGCTCTAGTCCACCCTGTGCTATCGTTCCACTCGGAACTGGTAATGATCTAGCAAGAGTTCTGAGATGGGGACCCGGGTACACTGGAGGTGAAGATGCAATGAGTCTGTTGAAGGATGTCATCGATGCGGAGGAAATCCGGTTAGATCGCTGGACGGTAGTGTTTCACCCAGACGAAAAAGCGGACGACAAAGTGGCGGTTAATCAGGCCTGTAAGCTAAAAGAAAAATAACCTGCCTATAATATGTTAATTAAAAATACATTTTACATTAAATACGAAGAATAACTGTGGATCTGTTTGCCGTTATAGTACAAATCGGATCCAGCTCCCAAAGTGAAGACAACACTGCAATTTATGTGATGAATAATTATTTTGGAATTGGAATTGACGCTGATCTCTGTTTGGACTTCCATAATGCGAGAGAAGAAAATCCCAACAAGTTTAATTCCCGATTACATAATAAGAGTGTCTATGTGAGAATGGGTCTAAGAAAAATGGTTTCAAGAAAAACATGGAAAGATCTTCACAAGGAAGTACGACTGGAGGTTGATGGCAAACACATTGAGCTCCCTCAAGTTGAAGGAATTATTATTCTGAACATTCTCAGGTAGTATTTTATTCTCGATTCGAGTAACCATACAATGTTATTTTCTTTCCAAGAACTGTGAGGTTATGTTAATGTGTTCTGATCTATTAGCTGGGGGTCCGGAGCAAATCCATGGGGTCCTGAGAAAGAAGACCAGTTTTCGAAACCAAACCATTGGGATGGAATGTTGGAAGTTGTGGGAGTAACTGGAGTTGTGCATTTAGGCCAAATTCAATCTGGCCTTAGGTCTGCAATGAGAATCGCACAAGGCGGACATATCAAAATCCGCCTCAACACTGATATGCCTGTACAAGTTGATGGGGAGCCGTGGATTCAATCTCCAGGGGATGTTGTCGTCCTCAAGTCTGCACTTAAGGTAAATCGAGTCACCACCATTCATTGATCTTCGTAGACTGCTCAAGACCTTAAGTCACCATGAAATTCTTGTGATTTACAGGCAACAATGTTAAAGAAAACTAAAATGAAGAGGCGAAACACCGAAGCAGTAATGTCTCCGTTAACCTCTTGCCCTTCTCCAACTCCGCCACCCCCTTCTACCCTGTCTCAGGCTCATCATCTCCCATTAACCGAAGACAAAGAATAGCTGGTCTACTAAACGCGGTAAATTTTTGTCTAACGCATGTTCCATTCTTCCAAGACCCACCCAGGGAAGGTCCGAATTTGACGCAGCGAATTGCGAAATTGGAACATAGTTTCCTTTGCACATCTGAATTCCTATGGTGCTATCAACATTGCATTTTTTTGAAAGCACTGTATGTTTAGGTGCCAAGTGCAACTATGTACAAACCACAAGCGCGTCGAATTGTAATCCCTTTAGGTTCTACTTACTTTTTCATCGCTACTGCAAATATGACACATTGTCTTCATACACGATGTTGTTATCTGTTATTGTTATTACTTTTAGAAACCTCGTCGCTCCGCAAAACACTGTGTTCCCGATATCAATTATCTCAGGTGATTGCTTGCTTTGATGTCACATACGTTGTAATTGTAATATAGTTTTGTTTACTTCTACATACTTTTTAGATGACTTGCATTTCTCTAATAATAATAATTTATTTATATACACTGTATTGTTAGTGTTTTGTTTTTTGTATCACGATTTGTTACGTTCAATGGTAGAAATGCCATAACTAAGTGAACACTCACTTTAAACATTTTTGCCAATTTTAAATGCACAAATAGCCAAGCCATGCTTTTTACTCAAAATCTAATTTATTATTTATCTATGTTAAATCTGTTATTGTTAGCAATGGCTTAAAGTTGTCATTCCTTAATTTCGACGTACTGTTGTGATGGTGCAAAGGGCGACCGTTTTGCCGTTTTCACACCAATATCAAATCTTGGGTACTTCGTGTACGTGAACTCATTACGCAATGGAATGTGTTTTTGCAGCCTTTACATTTGACTTACAAACTGCCCACACGCTATGACACAACGCAACGCATCGTGTAACCCAAAGCCAATAATTCAAATATGCTTAACTTGTTAACATAATTTTAAGCGTATGTTGTGTGTGGTCTTGTGTGATTATCTTTCTGTGGCTTACACCCACGTAATAATAACACTTCAAGTTGTCTGTAACGGTATTTCATGGTATTCTTCGCGAATCTAAAGGTGGGTTTTTTATTTAATGGTCCTATCATGAAACCTGCTTCCTTTTCTCCGACGGTCGTAAGCTATTACATTAACGAGTTCATTTCTGAAAAAATTCCAAACTGACAATGCAATGGCCACAAGAAAATCAGAGGTTCGGTCTTATAATTTTATGGACTGTTAATTTGAACTCATTCACTATAATACCAGTATTACATTACTCCAATTTGGAATTATACATTCTGTATTAATGATGGGGAGTATTAAAAAGGAAAACTGTAGTTTTGTCACCATGTGGTTGAACCGTCATGGATAATGTGCACAACTTTTGACGCACATGCAGCAACAATGGCGCTATTACTTGTGTACAAATGTCATGTACTATAAAAGTACTATTAGCACTACTAAATGTATTGTACTATAAGAGCAGAAGTAGCCATTCTGTTGTTGCCCTATTGTTTTTTTTCGTATGGATAACAAGTAGTCTGATCTTTACAAACCTACCTTGAAAAACGTCTAGTCGCCTGCACTATCAGTCTGATATTTATTTCAAAACTTTATTTTACTTATGATTTGTTCATTTGTTATGTAGCCACCGAGAAAGCACAATGTTCCCTAAACGTCGTTATAAGTCATATGCACAGTACTCAAATATTGTTTTGTTTTTTGTCTTCTTTCTCTAGAAATGATGTTTTATAATGAATTGTCCAATTGTATGAACATCCATGCACAGGCACCTGGTAGTGTCTCGTGATAACCCGGAAACGCGTGCGTATACTATAAAAAACGACACTTCCTTCACTGTTAAATATAAACTGTACGTCTGATACAGGTAAAAAACCATTGTAGTTAATTATTAGGCACCACTACTGCAGGTGCAGTATGCATTCATACACTACTATAAAATGATCGTACATAGAGTAGTTTAAGACCAGGAAGGTGATGAAATGTTATAAAAAAACTAATAATGTATTTAAAAACACTTTAAACCCATCCCATTTTTTGGGTAGAGGATTTTTAGAAAGATTTAATTGAACAAAATATTGTCAGATTCGTAAAAATCTATCCATAAAATTATAAAGATAAACAAACAATGTATACAATGACCTTTCCAATTTCTTTTGCGAGCTCTCAGTTTTCCATCCTGAGCAAAAACCGTAAAATTCAATTATGGATTTTCTTTAGTGCAGCAAGTTCAATTGCTGAATAAATACGAAAAAGGTACTACTAAAAAAACAAAATACGATGTATCAACGAAATGAAAGACCCTGTTGACACAAAAAATCTTGCAAAACGCTACGAAAAAACTGGTTCTTTTTTGCCAACGTTAACAAACTACTACTTGAACATAAAACTCACTTTGTAATCGTATTAAGTATTAACTTGTCTTGTTTCGAATTCGACACAATTTTGAAGTGCATGTAATACAATTGTAATAATATCAACTCGTTTGATTGTCTCAAAAAGTATAAAAAACAACAATCTAAATATGCATTTCAAAAAAGGCTTGTTGTCAAAAACTAACAGGTTAGTGTTGGATTCTGCCTTAATTGACTTCATTGGAAGTGAGAAGGCAGTTGCCTTCAAAATTAGTACTGCATTTTAAAAATGCATCGTAAAAAATCCCTGTTCATTGTTTCGCACGTTTCGCGTGTAGCGCAATCCATATTTTTACAGTGCCTATATAAAAAAACTTATCTGTATACTAAAACTACTTAACAAATCTCATCGTGTCAGGTTTCCAAAAAGTATTCAGTTTTATTTTTACTTGTAATCGAGTCCATTGTTAATTTTTAATTTAACATTGTTCAATATATTTTGCGTCTCGAAAAATTGTAAAATACGTACGTAGAGTTTCAACGCGTTGTTTCGCAAAGTGAGTGGTATAGACAGTCGGAAGGAGATTACGGTATGATGGGAAGCGTTAAACCAATCGTAGCAAAATCAAAAAAGTTATTAAATCAACAAAAGTATTATTAAATCGTCAATCGTCACACAATACTAAAAATACGCAATTCGGATGCTTCCTGGACATGAGAAAAAACTATGTTCAAATATACAGCGTTTTCTAAAAAAAAATAATCACAAACTTATCAGCAGTATTTTGTGCATAAGCGTTGCCACTCTTTTCAATCCTAAAAATGTTCTTATGTGGCATTTCGGGTTTGAAATACTGTTCAGTTTTAAGTCTGTATGAAGCTGAGCAGAATTTTGAAAATAAGCCTGTTACTTGCCTTATTAATAGCATAAATTAATATCAATAATGCACAATGTAAGAACAATTTTGATGAAGATTAGAGCGGTCTTGTGCTTTTCGACTGTGTGAGGTGTGGGGCTCGATTGTTTTCCACCAAGAGGGATTTTGAACTGTTTCCGTATCTTTGTAATAACTTTAAATGATGATTCAAAGTGATATAATCTCTCACTCAGTAATAACTAATAAATGTGCAAGATCGTACAATGGAAAACACTTTGAATACTCATTTTGTAAAAAATATGGGAAACTGTAAAATTCGACTTCAAATAACTTTCTCTACGGGGTGAAAGCAATCTTTACCTTGCATGGTGGACGTTTACTGTTGATAAGTCACGTGAACCTTGACACGGGTCATGTGTCTCAAAACTGTTATGGAAAGAAAGAGAGTGGACAACCTATTTGACTTATACGATAAAATGATAATGCTAAGTGTTTCTTTTGATGCAATTATACCATACTATAATGGTTAATACTGTACTACCAAAATGTAAAACTGAGTAAAAGTACGTAAAAAATCCACTGAAATCACTGAAACTTATTTATAAAATACGCATTGATTTATTATTTGCCTGTCATGGAACTTTCTGGAAGTGGAACTACTTTGATGATGTGCTCAATCGTTCGCAATTTGTTGATAACTTTAATTGATCAACCATTTCCATTTCATGCATTTTAAGAATTTCATAAAAAATCATGCAATTCGTGTTTTCATGTCCAAGCTCAAGCCCGTCAAACGTTGCCCAATGCGAGTTTCCACTTCAGCACGCGCTGTGGAATGAGCCGGCAGTTTTTAAGGGCACGTTTTCCACTCAAATCCAACTTTCTGCGTTGTTCGTTTCTCCGCTCTCCGAAGCTAACGCGATAAATTCTTTTTTACTGTTTTAGCTATTAACATTAATTAAAAACTAATTTTGTTTGATTAGTTTACACGTTTATTATAAGTACTACTGGATAAAATGTCCATACCTGCAATTCCAATAGCTCCGGTGTCGAAGCCGAAGAAGCATTTTATAGGTGCTCCTGCTCCTTCCGGTTATGTTGCTGGAGTTGGAAGAGGGTAATTTATTCATTTTGGCGTTTTGTAGTTATTGTCAAATAAAACGATATTCTCTTTTCAATTTTCAGATTATAACTGTTTTAGTTTTTTAATGTTTTGTTCTTTTACAGTGCAACTGGATTTACTACACGGTCCGATATCGGTCCCGCTCGGGATGCTAATGATGTGTCAGGTGAGGACTGAAACGATTTATGTTCCGATTATGATTTAGGTTTTTTGTACTAGAAAATGGCGTAAGTTATTAATTTGTAATGCTAAATGGATTTATTTTAGACGATCGACATGCTCCACCAAATAAGAGGAAGAAAGGAAAGGAAGAGGAAGAAGAAGATGATGAAGATCTGAACGATTCTAATTACGATGAATTCTCGGGGTATGGCGGGTCCCTGTTTAGTAAAGATCCTTATGACAAGGATGATGAAGAAGCTGACAAGATTTATGACTCAATTGATCAAAGAATGGATGAAAAGCGGAAAGATTACAGAGAAAAGAAGTTAAAAGGTAATGTGCGGTAGTGTAGTTACCCTAATGTTTATGATTTCGTTTGAATTAATGACGCGTTTGAACGGATGAATAATACATAATTTGCTTTGTCTGCAGTCGTCCTTGAGAAATATCGACAAGAGAGACCTAAAATACAGCAACAATTCAGTGATCTTCGCCGTGCTTTATCGGGCGTATCGGAAGATGAATGGAATAGTATTCCCGAGGTTGGGGACGCAAGAAATAAAAAACAGCGAAACCCACGAATGGAAAAGTATAAATTATTATTCATTTGTTTACGTGCCACTTTTTTGATTAGATACGCGTGAATAAATTACTACGTTGTTTATAAATCAGGTTTACTCCACTTCCGGATTCGGTATTGTCGAGAAATCTCGGAGGTGAAGCAATGACATCCATTGATCCTACATCTGGTATTGCTTCTGCGTTTCCTAATACTGGAATGATGACACCAGGTAAGAAGCACTACAGAATATTAGCATTTAGTCGTAATTTATGAGTTCGTAAGTTCATATACTTGATGAACATGTAATCGTTTTCAAAGGTCTGTCGACACCTTCTGGTGATTTGGACTTGAGAAGAATCGGGCAAGCAAGAAATGCACTGATGGACGTAAAATTAAGGCAGGTTTCAGATTCCGTGACTGGACAGACGGTTGTAGATCCTAGAGGTTATCTAACAGACTTGCAATCAATGATACCAAAGTCTGGAGCAGATGTGAAGTAAGTTCAGCATTACTGGAAAACTATTAGCTTAGAGTTTTCTTTCATTTCAGTTTGTTAATGTACTTTCGTTGATTCTAGTGACATTAAAAAAGCTAGACTACTGTTGCGCTCAGTACGTGAAACGAATCCAAATCATCCTCCTGCATGGATTGCATCGGCGAGGTTGGAAGAAGTTACCGGGAAGCTTCTAACTGCAAGAAACCTTATTATGAAGGGTTGTGAGGTTAATCCTAATTCAGAAGATTTGTGGTTGGAATCTGCAAGACTTCAGCCTCCAGAAACTGGAAAAGCCATTATTGCACAAGCCGTGCGACATATTCCCACTTCTGTAAAAATTTGGGCAGCAGCCGCGGACTTGGAGATGGAGAATAGGTCCAAGAAGAAGGTTTATCGTAAAGCACTTGAACATATTCCGAACAGTGTGAGACTTTGGAAGTCAGCCGTGGAACTTGAAGAAGAAGATGATGCTCGTATACTTCTTGCACGAGCTGTGGAATGTTGTCCCACATCTGTTGAATTGTGGCTTGCATTAGCACGGTAAGTACCAAAATACGGTGCGGATTATACTAGTACGATCTCATGAAAGCAAATATTATTGATTTTGCTTCTTTGATTTTGCTTTAATATAGGTTGGAAAACTACGATAACGCTCGTAAAGTGTTGAATAAGGCACGTCAAAACATTCCGACTGACCGCTTAATTTGGATAACAGCAGCAAAATTGGAGGAAGCTCATGGGAAAACTGAAATGGTTGAAAAAATTATTGAGCGTGCAATTAGTGTTCTAACATCTAATGGCGTGGAAATCTCACGAGATCAATGGATGAAGGATGCTATTGAATGTGACAAGGCTCAGTCGGTGTTGACATGCCGTGCAATTATTAATGCTGTTGTTGGCCATGGACTTGAAGACGAAGAACGAAAAGAAATGTGGATGGAGGATGCCGAAAACTGCGCACAACAGGTAAGTTGTCGATATTCACACGCATTCCTTATTGTGCTCGACATTATAAGAGCGTAAGCAAAACATTCACAAACGACAAACCTATAGTAATATAAATCAAAATTCTTCTTGAATTTAGGGTGCAATTGAATGTGCAAGAGCAATTTACAGTCATGCTTTACGAGTTTTTCCGAACAAGAAGAGCATTTGGAAACAAGCTGCATATTTTGAGAAGATTCATGGAGATCGAGAAAGTTTGGAGAATTTGTTGCAAAAGGCTGTTAAACAATGTCCACAGGCAGAAGTATTGTGGTTAATGGGAGCCAAGTCTAAGTGGTTGGCTGTAAGTACCGAATATCACTTTGATAAAGTCGCTTGACGCTTTTAATGAAACTGTATTGTAACGTATTGTTTATTCATTTAGGGTGACGTGGATGCAGCGCGAAGTATTTTGTCATTCGCTTTCCGTGCGAATCCAAACTCGGAGGAGATTTGGTTGGCTGCCGTAAAACTGGAATCTGAAAATAATGAACATGAGCGTGCAAGAAAGTTGTTGAGTAAAGCAAGAGCATCAGCTCCAACCCCCCGTGTGGTGATTAAAAGCGTAAAACTGGAATGGGCACTTGACGATCTTGTAACCGCATTGAACATGATAGAAGAAGGATTGAAAGCTTTCCCAGATTGTCCTAAACTGTGGATGATGAAAGGTCAAATCTTTGACCAACAAGGAAAGTTGAGCGAAGCTCGGGATGTTTATGCTGCGGGAACTAAAAAGTGCCCAGATTCTATACCGTTATGGGTACTTTTAGCAACCATTGAAGAAAGGCGAATGCAGTTAATAAAAGCTCGTGCAGTGCTTGATCAAGGGCGGTTGCGCAACCCTCACAACGATCGTCTTTGGTTGGAATCTGTTAGAATTGAAGCTAGGGCTGGACTTAAAGAAATATCGGAAGCTGTACTTGCAAAAGGTAATGTTTTAGATTGTTTGATTTGCATTTACACATTCGTATTGTCGCAGTGCTTTTAATCAACATTTTTATTAATAGCGTTACAAGAATGTCCAACATCGGGACTGCTTTATTCGGAAGCGATTTTCATGGAGGGTAGAGCTCAGCGAAAAACAAAGAGTGTTGATGCCTTGAAACGTTGCGAACATGACTCCAACGTTCTGCTTGCAGTGTCTAAACTCTTCTGGACCGAACGAAAAATGAATAAGTGCCGAGAATGGTTTAACCGAACTCTAAAAATTGAACCAGATTTTGGAGACGCGTGGGCATACTTCTACAAATTCGAATTAGTTCATGGGACGGAGGTACAGTATGCCACAACTTAATGCAAAACAGTTTCAATGTTTCAGAGAAATTAAATTCACTGGAAAGTAATTTGTTTTTCAGGATACTCAAAAAGACATAGTGAAGCGCTGCCTGCTGGCCGAGCCTCATCACGGGGAAATGTGGTGTAAAGGTAGCAAAGACATCAAGAATTGGAAGAAAAAAACAGATGAAATATTAATAATGGTGGCCAAGGAATTACCGATTCCAGTGTAGTATCAAATATAATGGACCCTGTAAATTACTGTAATATATGAATGTGGCGTATGCAGTATTCCTATGCATAGTACGTATTTCCAAGTCTATTGAAACATTTGAATTTGAGTAATTATTCCAAGTTTAATGCTTAATAATTATGTAAATAAAGTAGTTGAACACAGAGGTGATTCTGAGATTTAATATGACGATTCTACTTTGATGTATTGATTGACTATTCGCTCATGGTTAAGCACAAAACAATAACATTTACGGTTTTGAGTTTCTTCTAAATCTCGTAGTGTGTAATCGGTATTGCTGTTACATAATCATGGCTACAGGATTAGACAAAAAGGACTTAAAATGTTGCAACCACTGAGCACCTACAGCACCATCCACAACACGGTGATCACAACTTAAAGTAGCATACATGACGGTCACCGCTTTGAATCTAAAATTTTAAAAGAATTTGAATATTATAATTGGAATTTGAACAACACGGAAGTGTAATGTTTGCTCACCCTTTTTCATTATTAGCGGGAACCAACTTTTGAGATGTTCCACCAAGTGCTAAGATACATGCTTGCGGAGGGTTCAATATTGCTGAAAAATGATGAATTCCATACATTCCCAAGTTTGAGACTGAGAAAGTACCACCCTAGAAAACCAAGTTATGCTTAATGAAAAACCAAATCACAGAATCCAACTCATACACAAGACATAAACCATAACTGAATCATCAATTGCTAACCTGGAACTCGTGTGGTTGTAACTTTCCAGCTCGTGCTTTATTGGCAAGTTCTTTTACAGTTTTGCTGATGTCAACTAAACCTTTCTTATCGGCAGTGAAAACTATAGGAGTAATTAAGCCTCGATCTGTACTTACAGCAACACTCACATCCACCGATGAATACCTATGAAATTACACGATTACACAGTCACAATGCGCGAAAACCAACCTTTAAAAAGTGCTCATGTTTAAGTTCTCACTGTCGAATAACGGTATCCATCCATGCTGAGTTGCATTCCGGCACCCGTAGGCACGCACTTGCAGCGGCCTTTATAATGAAATCGTTAACTGATAACTTTACATTTTCCTTCTCCAGTTGCTTATTGAACTGCTCTCGGAGTGATAGTACAGTGTCCATTTCAATTTCTGAGGTTAGGTAGTAATGCGGAATTGTCTGAAAGATTTCCAAACAAAGTTCTCCGTAAGTTCATGTCATTGCTCATCGTTCTCGTTCGCGCAACTGGATTCATTTTAAGATTCCATTTATTACCTGTTTAGATTGTAATAAACGTTTCGCAATAACACTCCTAATATTTGAAACTGCGGAGTCTTGCCAAGCAGCAGCAACCCCTGGAGCACTCATAGGCATGACAGCAGCAGCGGCCATGGGTCCAGCAGCTTCAATGTCTCTGGAGGTGATAGATCCACCAAATCCACTTCCACGAACAGCCTAATCAGTGATCAACAATCACAACTTCAAGCAATCGATTTTGTTAAGAAATAATGAAATTGAAACAACTTGAGAATCTCAATCTTAAACTTACACCAAGGTCAATGCCTCTATCAGCAGCAATAGTACGGGCATAAGGAGATGCCATTATTCTGCCACTGGGCATTGGAGCTGATGGTGCACTGACGGGAACCGAAGGGGCTGGAGCCGCCGCCACAGGAGCGGGTGGCGGTGGTGCCGAAGGCGCTGGAGCTGCTTTCTTGGGCGGCGGCGCCGACGACGCCGGTGCGCTAGAATCCTTGAAATCTTTAAATGCTGCTACATCTTCCGCACTCGGGACAATAATGCATACCAACTGCAATTACAAAAACACCGATCATTAAACTTTATACCTGATTCTGAAAAACCCAAACGCATTTCCAGTGGTTCCATCAACGCTCTTCAAATTAATGGTGATAACGTCACCATGTCCGAGAACATTAGGTTTGTAACGTAACTAGGAACCAGACGTATTTTCAATTTTATAAATAAATTGTGCTATCAAGTAACCTTTCCAATTGGAACATCTTTGGATCCAGCGGGAATCAGAATCTTTGCGAGATAGCCTTCTTCCGGTGTTT
>JABASF010002496.1:0-14504 GCA_019776145.1 Harlomillsia oculata
TAAACAAAAAATTATTGTCATTTTGAACCTGAACTCTAAAAAATTGACAGCGTGCCTAAATTTATGCGAGTTCCTTAGTTCATCTTCATGGTCAAGGGTACGCAAAGTTCACAACGGTGTCATCACATTTCAACTTTTAATTTGTGAACGGACATTGCTCATCACGTTTTGTAGTCTTGTCGTTATCAGTTTTGTATTTTAAACAAAATGCCGTGGACCTCTAAAATTCGAAAAAAATAAACGCCGATGATAGTCCTGCTCTCCTATACTACTTATCTATTTAAAACTGACAAAATTATTATCAGCTACTATGTCCGTCGGTATCCACTATCCACAAGGCAAAAATGATAAAAGACGAAAATAAAGTTTTTAACGCCATGCAACGATGCAACACAACACAACAGTCCTACAAAATCCTAAGTGGATTGTCATCATCATCGTCTCATTGTCATATAATACAGTTGACTCAGTGCAAACTGTTTGCACAGACACTTGACGTGGTCGTAAGGATTAGGTCAACTCGTCATAAAATGGTCGTATTCTGTTTTATTACAATTTTACAATGCACATACACGCTCACTCCAAACACCGTTTTGTACGTGTAGGAAAGATGCGAGTAAAGCGAGGAGTTACGTGGGCTGAAAGATGCTTTCCTCCTTGCTCATCATCATCAAAAGCTTAATACGACTTGACACTTGACGACTGACGTGACATGGGAGAAGAGCGGTAGCAAACAACCCTTTCAGTTTGAATGACAGCTGCTGTGCTGATAGCCCTCGTTTCTGTAATCCTCTCCTTTTAAATTGGACAGTTTGAAATTGTATGAAGACAGCTGAAGTGTGCCTATGCATTTTGTATAACGACAAGGGTATTGTTCGATTGTTCCTGATTTTCTAGACCTTTCAGCATTGATTTTTCTCATTAACTCTCATGAAGGCGGAGGGCTGAGGTTTATAAGTTTGTGATAATCGTATTATTTTCTCCACATGGTTTCCCTTTTGTTGTAAACGTTTAGACTGGAACAAAAAGTAACATCTTAACTTTAAGAACTGACTGAAGCTGACCGGGAGGGAAAACTAGTTGTTTTTTGTCGGCATCGTTGTACTCTTCAATTTTTGAAACAGCAGGTGCCCATGAAGCACTTATGAAGACCTCTAATCTCATCGACCCTTGGTAACAAGTTTGTGCCCCCGCATGTGTTGAAAGCAGTCGTCATTGGTTCGCCATGTGATCCAATCCAATTTCAAGGGCTCGTTACCTAACGGGACTCAAATTATATTTTTTTTCCTAAGGCCTTCTGCCATAGACGATACACCCCTTTCAAAATTATTCTCTCTGTCCTTTTCCGTTTTCCATTTTGTATACAATATATCTTGTGAAGGAAAGTCTAATAATACTTAATGACTAATAATGACAGTAATTTATAATTAATGCTTTATAAATGCTCAGTTCTGTTTCATACGAGTCATTTTGGGCTGAGGTTGGTGCATGAACGACTTCTTGCGTAAAATGACTACTGTATAATTTCGGATTTTGAATTTGAACCATATAATTGTTACAGAAGACAGTATAAAAGCTATACTATAAAATGAAACGCAGAGGAAAGCAAGTCAAAGAAGACTAGCGTTAGTCTTTGGTTGTGTAGGAATGTTTAATGGTGCAATAATATAGGCGATTCGTATAATAATGATAGTGTTTGCCCCTGTGGAGTGGGTCTTGGTTTCGAGATGGGAGATGGGCAATGTAGCATGAAGAAGATGTGTCTGCTGGTTGGCGTGGCGGGTGTGTTGTTAGGCGGTGTGTTAGTGAAGTGAAGCACGAAAATTTACACTGTGGCCCACCATGCGATCTGAGCATTTTCCCAGAAAACGTTCAAATGGGCCGTGAACTGAAATATTGGTTCAGGGATGTTGTGGCTGTGGCATGGTTCAAACTTACAGTAATACAAGTACCCATGCATTTCTACCGACGACAAAATGTCATTTCAGTTGTGTACGACTTTTGAATTAATTTCGATTCCGATCGGAAGAGTAAGAGAAAGCATAATATTAAGTATACATTAGGTGTTCAAAGATTTATTTGGAATAATAGTTGAACTACACTTAATTTTGGTGGTGGTTCTTAATTTTGAATGGTAAAAATTTATTTCAACGCCAGAAATTTGAACATTCAAAAAAGCGACAGCTTTACAATTCTTTGCAGAAGAAAAGCGACTATAGTCTTTTCCATAAGTTGAGCTTGAAGTCCCAGTTGGAATTCTCTGGTCGAATTAAAATTCCAAACTCCTCCATAGAAGATGGTGGCTCAGCTTCCAGAATCCCAAACAGTTGAGCCGGAGCAACTAAACTAAGCTCTGCAAAATGTACGAGGCTCTTTTCCTTCTCTTGCTGCAAAAGAAGGCTTTGGGATTCCTGCAGAGATGAGACTCTTTGGTCTTTTTGGACAGGTCTGAAAGAAGAAGAACACAGACACAGAACTGAACTGCCTATATGCCTTTTGGGATGAGAGAAGAATAAGCCCATCCCGTGGAAATGGAAAGTGGAAATCCCTAGAGTTCCAAGCTGTCGGACAGACTCTCAATTTCTTCACTTCAACTCGGTGGCAAACTCGGGTCATCCAAAAACTTTCCCTTTGGAACTCAAACTTTGTCAGACTTCTCACGAATTCAAACCTTCCCTTACGGAATTCTACAATGAACTTTGTTGGCAAATGACATTAGTCTACGAAAGATAAAAGTTTCACAATCGTTTTTCGACATTCCCTAGTAGCTTTCCACAGAAAAGGGAGTCAGCTCAAAAAATCCATTTATTCTCACACTGATACGTTCCTAATGGCAGTCCAGGCACCATCAATAACATTGCAGCTCCAAATTACTGTAAACTATGTATTCGTACTGTCCTGTCCTAGTATAGTCGCTTACTTAGTTAGCTGGTGCATTAGTTTCCAAAACTACAAATGAGATGACGTTAACTTTCTGTAGTTATATAACTTTTCGCATGTTTGAGTCTATCTTGCAGCGTGTGCACAATTTTCAACGCGTCCTTTTTCCAAGTGATTAGCCCCAACGTATGAGAGCTACTAAAATCAATCTATGGATGAGTTAGCTACGGTACTTGAGACAATGAAAGTCCAGTCCATTTAAACCGATCGTCTACAAACCGCAATGCGAAAAGCCGAGCCACGAGATGACACAAATATAGACTCTCTCTATCTGAAAGCAAACTGGTATATGCTCAACTCAGCTGTAATGTATCCGTGTGACATTCCCACAATGTCCTAACATTCGTTTCAGAGTCCGGACGGACACTCTCCCTCTGACATTTATTATGCACGGGTGGACTTTTGGAAACATTTCTATTACTGCTTCTGACACGTTTGAAATCTCTGTTCATTCTCATGGTCTGAAAATAGAACAATGAGGATGATGGCCGAAATCATCATCACCGTCGTGGCCGTGGGACACTCACAAAATAGCATACAACGCGCCACTAGTTTTGTCTTGTATAGACCGGATTTTCCTTTCGGGTGTAGTCGTATCGTAATCATATTTTTGGTGTGTGCCATTGCCACCCAAATACAAAAATCTATCGTGCGGATAGGACATTGATTCGTTTTTGGGTAGAATAGGACAATATTTTGTTTGAAGTTGAAAATATGACACTTCCGACGTTGTTGTTGGTGTCAAAAGGCATTTTGACATGAGAGCGTGCATGGACATTGTTCATTACTGTGGATTTGAGAGTATTGTTGAACTAATATTTGGGACGTTTTGCCCCAGTTTATTGAAACGTGATTATTTCCCTGTTTGATATCTACGGAAGAACAGAAGAAAAGCGTAATCATAAAAGCCTAGTATGCAAAGAGGAACAGAGACCCACAATGATTTATAGGTGCAAACCCCATTTTCCCCATGAGAACTAAATAAGGGGCGAGAGTGTTTTTGCTCCTTCAACTGTTTTTCCGGGTGCATGAAGTCGATGTGAGAGCTTGGACGTTTGATACTTCTGAAGGGTGCAAGGGTGCATAAAATGGGGAGAAACCAAATGTACTACGTGAAGGAAAGGTGAATGAGGAAACTTTTTGTACGTGCTCAGTTTAGTTTTCTATAGATTCTTATATTCTAAAGCAGGCATTTGGGTCCCCATTGCAGATCGGGTTGCTTTTGAAATGTATTCCATTATATGACCATTGCATGTCGCTTCATCGTAAGACACAACAAAACGCAGGAGCAGCAACTCAAGCTCAAGTCAACTCGCTTGCTTTCTTGACTTGTCTCAAGAAAAAGCAATAGTTTTCTGCTCAATTAAATTTTGTAAATCACCCCTGAGAGTTTACCTTCTTCAGACGTTTTGCCCAAAGTAGAAATCTATTCAGTCTAATTGGCAATTAGTGTTGGCCGAGCGGATGTGCCGCACTGTTGACTCTGCAAACTGAAATGCAAGAGACACTTATCGTAACCAGGTTTAAGTCCCAAATAGCCCTTGTTTTAATGTAGTAGCAGCAAAGAAAGCTACGATGTCATAAAGTCATTTTGAATTGTTTCTGAAAACATCTAAACAGACTGTTTTTTTTACAGATACAGACTCGAGAGTTTTGGCCTTCCGTCGTTTGATGGTAATTTTTAAAATGCTACATAATCGAGGTGATACACTAAAGGTCGGTTTAAGAATGGAATCTTCAACTTTGCAAGCTGGACATTGGATATTGGGTTAGGATTTAATGTAGGATTAAACAAAATAAAAAATGAAACCATATGAAGCCTCTCTTCGTCTGCGATGCCACCAGATGCAAAAAGGAGACCTTTTTCGCAAGAGGACTAAATTAGTACAGCATCTATGACATTTCCATTGACATGCCACACCCCGTAAAGCTTTTTAAAATGCCAACAAAACCATTCCACTTTCTCTTTTGATTTGGCACATGGCATTTTCAGCAAAAGGTTGAAGAAGAGGGTTGTTCAATCTTCCATTCTAACACACACGCGTCCTTTTGTCTGGCTCCAGAGTCCATACCGACGCAACTATTAAGAACAGAATGCCACGCGCAATGTGCAACTTTCCATCAAAAGTTGCCCTTTTTCTTTTGTAAATTGCTCTAGAAAATGTGGATTCGGAAGATTGATGATTTTTATTCGAGTAAATCGACAAAGATGGCTCAAAGTGTGGTGATGCACTAAAACAGCAGGAGGTCCAAAACAATCATTTTATAGAAATGGGGAAAGTTTCTATTTATGAAAAGTACTTTCGAAATCATCGATTCGACTGAATCCATGACTTTTTCTATGAAAGGGAACGCCTTTTTTCTGTTTCGTGTTTTTACAGTGAGTCAGAGTCAATCTAGTAGACTTTTTAAAATTTCATCACTTTTGTTATGCTTTTAGTCCTTTTAAATAATGACTTCAAACGTAGCTGTATATTTAAATCTTTATAATAATATTTAGGTGTGTCGGATGTGTCCGGTGTGTCGTGTGTCCCATGCATCTTTCATCTGTGGTCTCCATTCGTGCATATTAGCATTGATTTTAAGATTCAGCGACAGGATCAGGAACACACAATGATTTCATCCCGATTTTGTAAAGCAAACCAAAACCAGGATATAAACTAAACACCAAACCATACAATTTAGTATGGGTTGCTTTGCTAGTAAAACATGGAAAACATAGCGTTCTTGGAGCTAAACGCTAGTAGGACATAAAAACTTTTATTATATCAAATGTGCAATAATTTCTCACCCTGACACATCAAAGGTCTGATGACTACCTGTTTGCCTAATTTATAGACAAACACGGTAGTAAAACGATCGTAAAAAGTATCACGTTTTTTTGCTTTTTGCCATTCATGTTTCCCATGTTTTACGAATGTGGTTTTATTATAGCAAGTAGTACAACTAGGTTCCAGCTTCTTTTCAATGATTTAACTTTACAACAACAACGTTGAGGTGTTGCGTAATTTTGATGTTCTTCTTCTTATAGGCCGATCTTATCTGATTAATTAGGTTGGTATTCGTATTGTTAGTCAATTGTTTTCTAAACTCACGGAATTATAAGATAACAGTCCAGTAATATAGTGTGTACAGTACAGGAACGGAAAATATAACCCACGGCTACAATTTACAATTAACGTAGTTGTAGTACTTCGGAATTCAAGCATTGTACCAATATTCAAAAGGTGTTAAAATAAGGTTGTGGTTAGAACAGGATAGAAAACTAAAGCATGTATGTTAAACAAACGGGGGTTCGGGGAGTCAGCTGAGCACTTGAGTTGATGCTCCCACACGATGAGATGGCTCGTCTCATCCCAATCGTTTCAAAATAAAGCAGCTCATAACATAAAGGTTTATTTGTACTTTTGGGGATGTCAATAGTGGCTCATAAACAGGTCTTTTGCGAATCGTCTCGACCGCCATGGCACACATGAGCTCATCCTTCTTTTCTCCATCTCTATCTCCTCAGTCCATTTGCAAGACTGACAGCTCTCAAATTCTCTCATGGCAAAAAAAGGAAAGTCGTCAGTCTAACCTTTACACATTGCATACAGCATACAGTGCCTACTATACGTTGTCTTGTACGTTGTCCTATATAGTGAATACATTTAACATTTCCAAGGAAAAGGAGAAGAGAAAAATTTCTTTTCTCAGTCTTGACTTTCTCATCATTCCTAATGCAATGCTCAGCTCAGCAGCTCCTCTTTCACTTTTATGACGAAAGCATTTCAGCATTCCCTGCTACGTACTTCCATCCTTTCTCTCTTTCTCTTTCTTCATTTATCCTAAAGAAACTGCCAAGATGCCATTGAAGTAAGTAGTAGAAGCACTTTGTCTTTTTTCTGCTAGAAATGCCAAAGCAGTGATTCTCTTCCATTCCATTGCATTGTTCTTTAAGCGATGAATTTGCCACGCTACCGCACATTTAGCTCCAGAGGCTTTTTAGCCATTGGACATTGTGCAATTGGACTCAAATGCTAACGCAATAGGAGAAAAATACTCAAAAAAATCCGAGACGAAAAAGCACAAAAAAGCATGTTGCATTGCCCAAAGTGGAATTTTCCTATTGTGCTAAGTTGCTAACCAGCAGTAGTTGTTGAACGCGACTATGACTGCCACATAAGATTACTATAGAGGAGAACGTAAATGCAGTACTAAAGCCAAATAGAAGTGTTACCTTTCCTTATTACAATCTTGGGGCTGGTTGTTGATGTGTTCAAGATGGGGTTCCTTTAGTTTGGAACGGGCCAGTTGTTCTATTGCATTTCATTTTACGATACGACGATGACGACGAAAGGAAAAGTGGCCGAATGACTACTTGAGCATTGCACTGCTTTTCTAACCGACCTAAAGACCCAATTCTCTTAAAAATGTACGATTGCTTGCTGTCTCCACCAAACATGCCTTATTTTTCTTACGCTTTTTTCTTAAAGCTTTGATCTTAAAGTTTAATCTTTTGTTAAGAAAGTAAAGCAAATTCTTATTTAATTATTTGGATACTTTGAAAGCATTTTGACGGGCGCATGCCAAAAAATAGTTAACACTAGGGCCAAGCTCGTTTCTTTTCAAAGGACAAAAGCGATTTTAATATAATACGTTCGTATAAATGCATGAAATACAGTCGTTGTTTTCCCACTCACTCGCACTGTGAGTCAGTGAGCTTTAAATAAATAAAGTAAAGTTTTAAAACCACACACAAGGATAGGAACAGGGTGAAGCGACAGACAGG
The DNA here is from genome assembly GCA_019776145.1 of Harlomillsia oculata. Taxonomy (NCBI): domain Eukaryota; kingdom Metazoa; phylum Arthropoda; class Collembola; order Entomobryomorpha; family Oncopoduridae; genus Harlomillsia; species Harlomillsia oculata. The sequence continues at coordinate 7,712 of JABASF010002496.1, forward strand.
AAGGAAAGTTGATAAAAATGGGAGGACACGAAGGAACAAGTCATGAATTTTGTGAAGCGCTGCTGGTAGCATGGAAGTTAAACATTTATAATGCGGATGAAGGGCCATTATACGGCCGCAGATGATGCCATGCATGAGCACATGATGGGAAATATAGAGATTATCCTATGGCAGATACGCTGTCTCCAGCAATCCATATAATACAGAATATAAATGGGTGTAATATGAAGTTCATGTAAAGTAAACGAGGGAATACAAATCCTCTGTGTACATTTTTGAGCGAGATGAAGATGAAACTGACTTGGGGAAATTTTGTCTTTGCAGAACTTTCCGAAGGACCAAGAAAAGAAGAACAAAAGACATTATGGTCACATGCCGTTGGGGGAACCCTTCAATGGAAAATGCATCAGTGGGATCCAGAAGCACACCGCCTTTTTTGATGGACTTCCTTATATTCTCTCAATCGGCTTAATGCAATTGGTCTTTGTGGATTTGGTTCACTGCCTCTGCCAACATGGATAAAAAATATCAGCATTAATCCCCAGAAGTCCTGTAATTTTTAGACAATAAAGAATTAAACTGTTACAAAGTACTTTTACTGAACATTCATCTTCTACTCTGTAAATTGGACAATTAAATTATAAACAAAATACATTCGATTTTTTGTGATTTCAATGAGATCTTTCCGTGATATTTGATATTTAGATTCCAGTAGCACAAAGTATGTACATGTATAGAATTTTGTTTTATTCCATTCGAGTCCGCCTTGGAAGGAGGCGGCCACAAACGTGGCTAATGTCCCGTGATGGAGATATAGTAAAGTGCTCTCTATTATTTATTCTACTGGTGTAGACCTCGCATTTGGAAGGAACTCATGCAGCATGAAGTAGGAGCGAGAGATGAGGACGAGGACGACAACGAAGTGAAGCTATGCGCCTTCTCGTTCATCTCAACTCAACCAAAGCCAGGAAACGATCTTCCCCGGATCCGGACGGACAAACGATTCCTTTTCTTGCGAGAGAGAGAGAAAAGCCTTTTGTAGACTCACTTTCTCTTTGGATGGTGGAACACTAGAAAAAAACTTCTAGATGAAATTTATGCTAGCCATTTCTTCAGGACGCGGCGCGGCGGGGAGAGAGAAAGTCCCTGGGAACAAAGAAAGGGCAAAGACAGCCTGTTTGCTCGCACACTTAAGGGGAAAGTCCATTAGAGAGAAAGAAACGGAGAACATACTTCACTCTCAGGCTCCAACTTTACTTTACTTTGCACTTTAGGCGGTCCCATTCACTAGAAACCCATTAAGGAACAATAGGAAAAGTAGATATTGCTTTTCTCCATTAATTTCTCTTCTACCATCACACACAACTGCGATTCGCTCTGCTTCTTATTCACTGACGCAAGAACGACCAACCCATTTAGCCTTTCCTATTTTCTATGCATGTGCATGTAAAACTCGCATATTATTGCATGAACTTGTATGAGAGCTGCTATCCTATCGTCCCAGTCCCAGCCCTCCTCCGCTCACTCTCGCTTAGTACAACTTCTTTATTCCTGTTTTCCTCGTCGTCTGTCTTTCTTAATGTTGACAAATGTCATAATGTTGTTTTGTATATTGTACTATATACACAGAGGGTAACTCACTAATGGAATTTTATGTCTATATTATAGAAAGTGGGAGAAACTAACATTGGGAAGAAAGATTTTGCCGGTATTTACAAAAAACAAGCTGTGGAAGAAAAGAAATGTACTTGTAAAAACAGAACTTATACTTAGCAGTTAGCACACCTAGTACAAACACATCGCAGCAGCACTGTTGTGGTATAATTATTAATTATATTTAATTAGTGAATTATAAATAATACATACAACATTATAACTTAAACTTATCCCACAAAACTCAACTAAACANCATCACAGCTGCACTGTTGTGGTATAATTATTAATTATATTTAATTAGTGAATTATAAATAATACATACAACATTATAACTTAAACTTATCCCACAAAACTCAACTAAACATGATAATATTTTGACCAATATTTTTTTTATTTTAGGAAGCAAGGCAATGGCGTCAGGTTGGGCTATCCAAATTGTTCTGTTCTGCGAGTTCTGCTCACTCCAACTCCAACTTCAACTCATTCAACGGCAATGAAAAAAATGAAATGAAATGGCCTAAGCGAAGCTAATGTTTCTGAATCTTCAGTGATAGGCAGATGTGAAAAGGTCATTCCTGGGCTCCCCCAAAGGACTAATTCGATAGCCAAATCAGAGCAAATGAGAAGAAGGGACAAGAAATGATGCACATTTATCCCAATTAGAACATAATTCTGTAATCAAAAGAAGTGGCCATTGCCTATAAATTATCATTTGCGAAGGAGAATGTGTGAACAACGTTGTTCTCACATTTGAGAGAAAAAGATATGACCAATGACCACTGGCGTGGAATGCTTTGTTGGAATGGGTCTTTGTTCCAATAATCCCTGATAAACGGGAACCTTCTGCTTCATGTAATTTGGTGAAATGCGCCTACGCTCACATTCAAGTGTGACAGTGTGACACGAAAGATAGATCTTCTAGGGTTTTACACCGACGAGGGAAACTGATCCGATTACTCTAACGCTCACTTTGCGCCTGCTTCTGTCTTTGTAGTAAAATTACGTTTAGGACTTGTGAAAAGTGACCAAAAGCATTACTGCCACGCGCCTTTCAAATTACATTTTCGTTTTGTCTTCCTCTGTGTGTGTTTGTGTGTGCTTTCCGATCAAATCAAAATTTTGGTTTAAATGACTCAGGAACGGCGAAAGGAAAAAGAGAACTTTGAGGGAGAGGGAGAAAGTAGAAAAGTGCTAATCTTCTATGAGACGGATTGGTCAAGCGGGTTTATTGTAGAAGAGCATCCCTCAAAAGTCACAGGAAGACATGGAGAATGACTGGACGAGGAATGAAATGATAGGGAAATCGAAAAAGAAAGCCCGAGAGGGAAATAATTCCACGTCCAGCTGAGACAGCAGGAACTGAAATCGACCTGAAGAATAAGGACGGGAAAAAAGCTCATACGTTCATTCTTCTCTTCGTCTCCTTTAGAGATATGGGCTAAGGAAGGCAATTTCACTTCATACACCGCCTGTCTTTGGAGCGAAAGTAGGAGAGAAATGTTCGGATGGCAGAAATTGGAAAAAGGAAGCCAGGGGAATTGGCTCCTGTCTATTATTTCAAGCGGAGCCGACTTCCCAGACGGTTGCTTCGTTTTCAACTTCAATATATTTGAGGATTACGGAGACCTTACAAGCTTTTCTACCAAACACACACAGCAGCAAACTCTCTTCTTTTCTCGGAAAAAGGTATGACGCTCAAACGAGAATTCATGAAGCTGCTCAGCTCAGCTGAGTATGTAATGTAATGCACAATTTTCCTAGTCCAAGGGATAGCATAGGGCCCTCCTCTAACTATTCTTACCTTACACATACACATACTAAAGCAAAGTTCGTATACGCCGTACCAGCTACTATATACGAAAATTTTTCTTGCACACTTGCACCACCACTCTGTTTCCATCCGTCCGCAAACGTTCCTCAACATAAATAACCAGGGTAGAAATTGGAAATTGGATTTTCTTCCTGAACGTGCTGTGAACGTGGATTTTTTCAGACAAAGTTATTTTTGCTATAATAGTCCCCTTTCAGTTTTATTTTAGCCCTTGAACTGGGAAACAGGTCAGAGTCAAACATTTAATACTGTGAATCGTGACGTGAAAAATTAAAAATTGCCAAAAGAAAAAGAAATAATAGTCTGAAATGCATTCAAAAATTTGAAGAAAGGTTTGGTACTAGGAGTCGTAGTCGTAGTAGGTAGTTAGATTAGTTTTTTTTTGAATCCATACTCTGCACGTTTGTCAGACCATTGGCAATCGAAATCTGTTGGAAATAGGATTTTTCGCTCACGGAAATGGGGTCGAAATAGCCTCAATAAAGAAAGGAAATGCTAGCGAAAGGAGACAGGTTTAGTTGTGTTCCAAAGCACGAGCTCACATGCACGGTTTACTTTAACGTTGTCTCTCTCAGGGCCATTTGGTGCCCTGTGTACTTTCTCAATGTGACTAGAGTCTTGTTCGTTCCAATGGAGCACAAAGTCTTTTTCTTTTTTTAGCTCCATAGAATCAATCTAGTGAACCTAATCGAAAAATGATTCGGCGCACATTCCAATGCATTTGAGGCTGACATTCTCAGCCGTAACGATAACTCTGCTTTTGGGCTTTGCTTTAAAAAAAACTACTCTGTCCCATCCAAGACTTGGAGCAAAAGTCCATTATAACTCATAAGGACCAAGGATATGGCACATTAGCTCGCAAAATTCCCTTTTCTCCTTCTCCTTCTCTGCTCTTGTCCTCCTGCTCTGAAAGAATGTTAGAGTCAAATCCTTCAGTGCAATATGCCTTTCGGATATGGTATTTTATAATACCAAAGTATATTTTGTCCTGGATGATATGATGGGAGAAAAGAGGAGCATTACACCTTCGGCTGACAGTGCTTTTGCCTTGTGTATTTTCTGATAAGCTTCTCTCTTCTCTTTCTCCGGAACATTTGCTTCAAAGTTGAGTATTGGGTCTAACCCTATCTTTGCTCCCGGGACGTGCCCTACCGCCCATCTTTCATTTCTGCGGATATAATTTCCGGCCCTGACTCTTATCACGTCAGTCTATCTCCATAATAAAACCATATTTACTCCTACGACCATCCAATGCGCATTTAGTTCGCTCCTCTGCAGAATTGATTGGACTTTTGGGTAAATAGCTTCAAGGCACAATCTTCCTCTCTCTGTCACATTGTAGCCTTGCTTTTCCTTTCTCACTCCAATTTTCTCATAGCATTTGCGTATATATGTCTAACCAAATTTTCTTTTTTTAATTTTACAGAACAAGTAAACATCTTTCGAGGATGAAAATGAAACCTTAAACCTGCACGGTGAATGCTGATAAAGCCGCTGACCAGAAATCTGTAAACCGCTATAGTATTATTAATAAGGATTATCTGAAGTTCACCAACAGAAAAAAAGCGTAGAAAACAGCGGCAGATGCGTTTATGTAGACGTTGACGTTACGTCTTGAAGAGCCAGTTTCATTTTTCCAACCTTCTGATTCCTGATAGCAGCAGCATCACGTCCACGTTTTTTGAAGCAAAGAAAAAAAAGCAAACCTGAACGAAGAATCATCAGCGCAGTACAGCAACATGAACATAAAAAATTGTATAGTTTAACTGATTTGATAAGTGAAAAATGTATTGTAAGCCAAATGGGTTTAAATTGCTCCCTAAAATGTATCTGCTGTCATTTCCGATTAATCACCTGGTGATTGTTCTTGTTCATAATACTGATTGTAAACACCTCAAATGAGGCTACTTCGCTACGGGAATGCGCTTTGATTGACAGGGGATACAACCCTTTGTTCGAAATTCATTGGTCGTAACGAACGAAACAAGAGGAGTAGGAACATCTCATTCACCTCATCAGCTTTTATCTTCATGATGATTTCTATTATATAACTTTCGTTTGTATGATTCTGTTCTATTGAGTTTTTAGAATGTATATGACAGGTGCAACCTTCTCTCTTTAGACAAGAAATTTTTTTTTTGAAACACTTGTCTCTTTTGCGTCATGTTTACTCACTTTATGAGCTTGTCGGATGACCGCAGGGAAGAAAGTAAACGTTTCCAAGTGAGCCCACCATGAACACTCCAACTGCCTATTTAATGTCTTGTATGTGCCACATTGTATTATGTTTCATGTCGTATTATGTTATGATATGTGCAATGTAATGACTTTAATCGTGTTTCCCCTATCGAATATTATTCCTGATAAGAAATCAAATAATAATCCACTTAATAATCATCTTATCGTATCCCGTCATGTTGAGTACTGTAAGACTAGTACAAAATCTCTTCTACCGTATGCCTGTCATCTAGACTCAAATGTTATTCTTCCGTTTAGCGTACTATCAAATTTTTGTGTAAGCAAAAGCAAACGAAGGAGGAGAAGCAAAAAAGCCGAAATGACCAATCTCTCTGCGCCCTCTGCCCTATCGCTCAGCTTAATCTTTATTTTATGAAGTTATCAAGTGCGAAATCTTTACGAGTCTGTTTATTATGACGTGAATGGTAATGAAGGTTGTCCTTAGACCCGCGACGCTATTGGCGATTGGATTATAAATGCTGCTGGGTGGTGTGTGGGGTCAAATGATACCAAAGTCGTTTGTAAATTACAATATAACATATTATACATTTTTACGAATCCACTTCTACAGTTCCACAGCGAAACGGAAACGGTCACCTTCTCCAAGTAATTTATGTTAAATTAATGTCAAGTTAAAAATTTGCAAACTGTCAAAATGCTTCAGATTCCAAGTTTTTAAAAAATGAACTGAAAACAGTTGAGTCACATCGCATAATGATGAAAAAATAGACAAAATGTTTGTAGGCTTGTGCATTGTACTAGTATAATAAGCAACTAACTCGTAGCATTTGGTAAGTAAGTTTTGTCTACCTGCAGGCTTTGAGTTTTACGTGCGAGGGGAAAAATGTCATAAAAATAAATTGCAATCAGCATGTCCTTCTCCGGTCGTGTTTTCCCCTTGCGATAATGAGTGGTTCGTAATTACATTGTATGGCTTGTGTATGAGCGAGTTATTACATTTTTTTTAGTGGGCATTGCACAACACAAGAAGAATGATGATTGTTGTAGTGTAGTTATATAGTAACAATTCCAATGTGCCCTCTTTAATTCATTGTTCTGTGTAATGTA
>JABASF010002497.1:0-14495 GCA_019776145.1 Harlomillsia oculata
TCATAATGACTTTTCATATGGAGAAAATACTCACGGTTCCATTTACACGTAAAGCCACATTCGCAACATCGATAAGTCACATCATGGCCATGCAAGGAGGATAAATGTCTTTCTAACCGTGACACCTTTTTTGTCACAAAGGGGCACAAATGGCAACGATAACCTTGGGGAGTTTGAATCGGATCGCATTCTTCGTCACCACTGGAATCAGCCAAAGCTTCATTTGGGATTAACTTATGTCTTCTTGGTCGGTCACAGCGAACAACTACCCATTTTTTTACAGCCCGATTCCTTTGTGTTTTCTGAAGGATTCGTCGTCTCTTCGAATCGATGCATAAAGCTTCTGTACAATGAAAGACTGAAAGTTGTATTATCTTGACCTTCATATTAACCTTCATTTAAACATTTATTACTATTACGTATGATTGCATACCTTTACGCTTTGGTTTTGATTTGCCAATGCCATCGTTTTCGTTTGACCACTTATTCTAAAAATTAATACCCGATGTCACAATGAATGAAGCAGAAAATCAGATTGAATGCAAACGAATTTTTATTACACTGTTTACCTCCCCTCGCCCATTGGGTATCAAAAGTGTTGTCGAATCAGTTGGTACTTGCAATCCTTCCATCGCAGAATTAAAGGCCATTTGTAGGAGGTTATCACCAAAACCCAAAGGCTGATCTGGTTCCTGAATATGAAGTACAAACAACGTAAATGGTAAATGCTAACGCATCGCACATCATCGAATTCATCATGATTTCATCATAAACAACAACCTGTCCAAATCTTTGTTGCAGCGCTTGATACATTTGGTCGTATTTTTGAACTTGAATTCCTTTTTCAGCCAAACTATGCAGAACATAATAAAAACACCGTTCCGATGAGCCGTACAAAGGTTCTTGATCAATGTAGTCAACAATTGCGTTTGATTCAATGATGTTCCAATCAACATTAGTGAGAAGTTGCTTGAAATCACGTTCCCTATTTGAAATGTCACTGCACACCCATCTACTCATAAATTTAACGGCATCTTCGTCAGAAATATTCCAAGCCTTGTCGGTCACGAAACTCTCCACCTGTTTAGCTGGCAATTCCATGATTACGTCACTGTTGATCACATCTACCAGATTGCTCTGAACGAACAACGTAGCAGTCTTTACCAAATCAGGTAAATTATACTTATTTCCGAGGTCTCTTATATGCAGGCAATTCTCCGAGTTCATTAATTTCTCTAAGTAGTCACCACAATAGCTTTTCAGTTTTGTAAGGAGAAAGTTATTGGACATACGAAGCAATTCACCTACATTTTCTCGGTCTATTGTTATTTGACCCGTGTACATGTAATTAAGGAGAACTTGGAAGACTTCAGGATCAGAACATGCAACAGATAAGGTCACTTTTCCATTCCCCCTCCGGAAATTTGACATCCTGGATCTTCTGTCTGTCGGTGTTTGAGATTGAAAAACTGAATCAAAATATGGTGACGTCGCTGAAAGCACTAATTTGTGAGCGTTGAAACTTCTACCCTGTACGTAGAGCACCACGTCACTGTACTTTTCGTGACACTTTGCCTTCTTCAGATATTCAAGAACTTCTGAACCTTTCCCGTGCTCACAGTACTCCAACCGGGGTGAAGATATGATCGTATTTTGATGAGAGGTGGACACAATCGGAGCAATTAGCGATCCTTGTATCATTGCTTGATTTAAAACTTGTGCTTGTTGATGAACAAGGGAATTGGTGTGATCCAATTGAGCAGCAGTTATTTGTACTTCTGAGCCATCAGCCGTTTGAACGGAAATGACCTCTGTGCCCTCCATCGGTTTGCAGTGCTCTGATTCAGATCTTTCGTTTTTTAGTGTTTGTTTACGTAGTCTGACCCGCTCCCGTTGTAAATTTTGGTAATCCCTTGCGAGTCCGGTTTCGAATTTCCCTGTACTACAGGTCAAGATGTCATATCCATTTTGTAGCTACCTGCGGCTTCCTTCTGGAAAAAGATAACCCAAAACAAACCATCTTAACATACAAGGAAACGAGTCACTCTGTCAATGAAATTAGCAACATCAGGACTCATGACAGCAGCTAAAGCCAAAGTCACGATCACGATTCACAAGACAATTTTAGCAGTTCAAAGTCTTCCCACCATCAAATGTCACCAAATGTTGTACTCTCCAGCCTCCTTCTTGTATTTGAACTTATGGGTGATCCCTAACGCTCCCGAAAAAGCCCAACACCTTTCCGCCCAAAGGAATCAGTACCTCATACACATATTGGGTTGAGAATCAATGCACCCGCACCCGCCTCAATCCGTTACACTTCCCTCAGCCATCAATATCTACTTCACACATCAGCCCACTTCAATCACTACAGTCATTACGTGACTTAACTCCAGTCTAGAGGTCAATTGGCTGCAGAAGCCGGAAAGCTTCTGATCAAACAACCAACTACATAAAATACCTAAAGTGCTTCACCTAACTGCCTGATGTGAATAAATTACTCTCGTCTCTTCTCTTCCACTCCAATATCCTCTTCACTTTACACTGCATTTATGGCTAAAGACGAGGGAAAAGTGGAAGCCGTGTTCTGTAGCTGTGGTCGTCGCTTTGGCTTTCCTCTATCATCATCAGAATAGTGTCTCGCTCCGTACCAGTCCGCAGTCCGTATATAACCTACAAGCTACAACATACCAGGAAACAAGGCTCAGCAGATAGCTTGCTTCATCATATTCCAATACGAGAAAAAGCTGTCCGCTCAGTTTGTTGACTTTTGCCTGCAGGGATGTTCACAGAATGGCTGGGGTATCACAAGTTTCTTCGCAATCCCAATCCAACAGATGGTTACAACTGGGCACCTAGTTTTCTACACCGATTCCTTTCCTTCACCGAGGCGGACGATTTAATCCGCTACTTTGACGCCGATTCTCCGAAATATTAGACCTCCTTATACATTCTCCACGCTAAAACATCCAGTTATACTTTTCCTGTAATACCAAAAAATTATTATTCTTATTATACAACATAACATGCGACAATAACATTTCAATTTCTTGTTTCAATTTCAAGTTTATTCTTTTATTTTACCTTTCTCGTTTGCCCAACCAAACCATATCAACTACTTTCACTTTGAAGATTGAAATAGATCGAGTAGACGAAATGATTAGAACAGTACTTTTCAGGTATTTAAAAAAAATAAAGTGAAAGATTAATAAAACGAATGAATCACCACGAGCATCAAGTGATCCGACAAAAGTGCCGGTGTCGGGGTAAACAACGTGCACACGACACAACAATATAAAATGAATGAATGGAAAATAATAATGATCAAAAAATTCTCACTTATCCCTTACGACCAGAAATGATTCACAAAATCGCACTTACTCAAAATATGTAAAACAAACTCAATTATTTAAAACAAATCTTGGTTTGTCCTTTCACAAAATCCAAATTAAGCTGTATGAAAAAAATGACAAGACTTGTCCACCTGTTTCCTACTACTTCCTAGTACGTCTTGGTCTTATGCCTAGCACTGGCAGATTGGCAGGTTTTCCTCGTTCAGAGTCTTCAGAGTTCGGATTGTCAAACGGAAATTTAATTTGCTCGAATATTTATTCTGAACGGCTTTTTAGTTTAACATATCCAGTAGTTTTTTTCAGATTGTCCTTTGTTCGCTGGAAAAAAAACGGTCGCGTCATTTTTTGAATGGAAGTAACGATACGATTACGATATATAATTTAATCGGCTCGCAATCATAACTACATAAATACGATGCAATAATTTATTCAGATTTCAGAGTGATCAGACACGTGTTACTACAACATGCATGTAACTACAATAAGCATGGACAATGCTACAGCAATGGGATTACAAGTTCATTTTAGTCGATCATCCTTGATCGTCTTCAATTTCCTTTTCTTCCAGTTCTGCTTAATTTTCAGTTTCTTCGGCAAGGGATTTCTTCTTCAAGTCCATTCTTCCCGGAGGAGGTAAGGGAACTTCCAGAGGGTTGCAATTTTCGTCCTCCGCCAGACACTCACGCCATTTGTCCGCAGTTTCCATGCCTCGTCCTTGGAAGAGATGCCTAGAATGACAAGTAATAGATGGGAACGTTGGACGTAACTGTAACAATGCAATGGAGTGGTGAAAGTGTTCGGCTAGGTTTGAAGAACACGACATACTCATTGGCTTCCATTAGGGCTTTCATGTCCAAAGGACCTAATTGTCCTTCCCGAGCAAATATGGCAGCACGGAGTTCGTCAATGCCACTGAAACTCATTTCCGACAACTTCAACATTTCATCACCGTAACCAGGTAGATTAATTTGGGAAGGTTCACAATGAAGACTGAAGTGACCGTAAAATGTTGGGCCAAGTGCGTGAGTTTGAGCTAGGACCTTAGCAGCAGGAGCATCCTCAACCTTCTTGACAATTGTTTCAGCTACCACTTCCTCTTCTTCCTCCACATCCTAAAACACATGCATGAAAGTTATTAGATAACTGTTCAGTCAATGTATACATTTGGGAGTTTTTTTTATAGTGTTAAGTTGCTTACCGATTTGAGCATTTCGAGATCAGGAGGAGGAACAGGAATCGGGGGCATGATTGGAGGTGGAACATCTTCCACTGGGATTGGAGTGATGAGTTCAGTGATTTTTGTGTATCTCCACACGAGTACAACTGGAACTAGCTCATTGTCCTGGGTTGTTTCTTTTTCAATGTAGCTGGTCAAATAGCTTTTGAGTCCAGATTTTTGTTCTGCGGCTGTTTCACGACCTGACTTCAATGGGACGCCTTCGCTACGAACGATTCGATTCCCACCTTCCGGTTGCAATTGCTGATTCCCACCTTCACCTTGAGTTTCTACGTTGTTTTCATCTTCAGCTAATGTATCCGGCTCTTCATTAAGCTACAAGAAACATTACAATGATGTGACGTTCGACACACATCAAAAGACTGGTTGGTTTGGATAATACTCACTTCTTCTCGAGATTGAAGCCATTGAAGCTCAACTTCCATAGGAGTTTTTGGTGGAGGTGCGGATCTTATCATTCGAACGCTGTAGCCAAGCTTTCTCCACTTTTCCTCATTACCCGGTTGAATCTTCATATGAGTGTATCGTCCGTGTTGCTCAATTCCGAGATGTTGCAAAATGTAAATTCCTTCTCCCTTTGGCTTTAGTAGCAAGCGTAAAATCAATGTAGATTTTGTAGTTCAACAGATTTTCATTAGAATGTGGTTCGTACTGGAATCAGTATTACATTACCATATCGTTGTACCACTTCCCAATGTAACGGTGGTGCTTCCGAATCAGCATCCCCGACCCTTGTCGTTGACCCAAAACCCACTCTCCTATGAATTTATCACCAGTCTTTTTCGTCCGATAGATTCCAGAGCCGTTTCGAAATCCCCGATACCACCATCCCTTGTATTCATCTCCATTCGTATATACATATACACCCCATCCATGACGCTTTCCGTTTTCCCAGGTTCCTGGTATGAAAACATTAAAAGCATGTATAAGCTCAATTAATTTAAGTTACCTATTTAGCTAGCATCAATCATCTCAAATTACCAGTATAGACTGATCCGTCGGGAAAATAGAATGTTCCCCATCCTTGCCTAGCCCCGGAAGTCCAATCACCCGCATACCGGGCACCTTTTCCTTTCTTGTATGTGTAGACTCCAAGTCCGTGTCGAACACCGCGACAGTAGCAGCCTAAAAATATGTCCCCATTAGGAAAAACCGTTCTTCCTTGACCGTGACGGTTGTTTTTCTTGTCACGTGCACCATAGTATTCCTTAAATCATGCATCAAAGACGATAAACCAAAAATGAATTGTTTACTCGATTGTCCAATTACATAACTGTAGATTGAGACTTCTATTGAGTTCTGTCTAAAGTGTATTTTTGTACCCCGATGGATTTGGTGTATACTTTGCGTCCCCCATCGTCACCTTCATATTCGGAATCAGACATTCTGAATGAAATGAATGGATGCAATAAACGAACTATTACATATTGAAATATTACAGAAAGATGATACACGTTGACGAATTTGAATGAATTTTTTGCAAGCTATTGTATCTATGACACTTCACTTTCCACACCAATGCTTGCAATGCAACATGCAAGCCATCAAATTGGTCATCTGAATTTCAACTTTCAACACGAACACAAAATTTTTATTCGAGGTATTTCAAAGTAATTTGGATTTATGTGTACATATTGTACAATACACATTGCACAATCAAGCATCGGATTGTTCGCTAATTGAGGTTTCCTTTGACGTGTCGGGATCGGGAGGACAAGGCATGTCATCATCCTTCTTCACGGATTCGATAGTAAGGTCGACAATATGTGGTGGAATGTCATCATGATGACCTCGAAGTCCATAAAAGTACCACTGATTTGAAGGGAGTTGAGTTTGCACATGCACATTAACATTAGCTTGTGTCCCTTGGTCCCGAGGTTCAGAGCTTTGAGTTCCTGAAGACTTCTTTAGGCTTTGCTCATAGGTTTGAGTTCCATGGGTGGTGCTGGTGTGCACTTTTGACTAATAATAAAGAGAAAAAGACACTCAGTGATCAATGACCAATTATAAATAAATTACTTCAACATCCTCCTCGATTACTCAATACCTAGTAATCACAGCTCTTTCAAAATTCGTTATGGAATTTACCAGAATAATCGCACGTCGGCGAAGCTCCCACTCGTTCCAAGAGTACCCTTCCACAATGTTCGAAGGAATGGGATGAGTTTCGGTCTGTATTGATATTTCTTTAGAATTGACATCATCCATGTTGCTCAGATGCTAATTCGTATTTAAAATGACAAGTTAATGAATCACACTACGAAAGAATAAACACGATATGATCAAAAATTGAGATTAAACCACCGTACACGAAGAAATACTTTCACAGCTTGTACAGGAATTCTTTTATTTACTTTCTGTCAGCACAAATGACAACAAACAGTGTTTGATGTACACATCTTTCGTCAAGACTTTGATTATTGATCAAACTTTTCCGTCAGGATCCACCGGTGCGCAACACATAGCAACGATGATCGCTTCTGATAGCTTTTGCACAGCAGTGTATTCGTTCACATAATCCCCACGTTTACGTATTTTATTAAACTAACTTCAATAATGTAACCTAACTTGAGAGTTGATACCTTTATAGGATACAACAAATGACTTACGTTTGTAATAATAATTAATGACTAATTTACGAACACCGACCATATAAATCCATTACACTCACTACAAAATGTATTTCATTTTTCATGCAACATCGACTAATATGTTTGACACTTTTAAAATCGTCAAATTCTTCTTGTCTATAATGCTTTTTGTCAATGGCTAGGGTAAAGATGCTTCAGCCTTCTTTGACCGATTTCCTTGGATATCAGAAACAGGTTTAACACCAGCTTCCCTTATAATCTCTTCCTTTTCCTTTTCGTTGTAGTCTTTTCGTCTTTCATCCTCTCGTATACGCTTCCAGTACAACCTTTCGTAGTGATCCTTTTGAATGGTATCTGGAGAAATTTGCTGCATCGTAATTCCTACAGATATTAGGGCCCCCGAAAAAAGTCCTAGTGCTGCACCTTTAAAGTACAGAATTGGACGCATTGTAAACAATTCGAAATTACAATAAACAATGATTTGGAACTGTCAATTACCTACTACCGTTCCAGCAACTGTTGCTTTTGGACCTTGTCTTAATTTATAAATCATGCCCGCTAGTGCACCTCCTACAACATGATCCAGTACCCCAATTTTATTTTTATATGCTGAAATGGCACAGGAAGTGGACCTGGTAACATTAAGAAATCCGGTATAACAAACCATTCACATGTAAATTCAACATCCAAATCATCGCACTCAGGCGAAAACATCTTACAATTTTTGATTCGTGCAGTGTACTTTCTACTTACATGAACATAAATGTGAATAAACCAAGTCGCCAACTTATTCGATAGAAACCGGATGCAAATCCCATTGTTATTTTAAACTGGAGAGCTTCCTATAATCATTCAACCAAAAGCACGATAAACATAAAACTTTCCAATTTTTCCAATAATTCTTTAAATCCAGGGTATCTATAAAACATCTTTAAATCTACATCGGTATAAAATATAGATTTATTATTTACTACTAATCAATCCTTCAGGTGGCGACTTACCTTAGCTTTTAATGGCGATTCCCATGCTGTGTGTAGATTGTTTTTTAAAAACTCTATCCGGGCATTTCGCCCTCGACCGAGTCCACCAACCAAACCTCCGATTAGACCTGATATTAATGTTGAATCTTTAACACGGTGATATTCCGGTGAACAATTTCCCCATTCACTGGAATAACAAAGTCATACAGAATTGGGTAAGTACTTTTGAAAAACGTTTTCTAAAATGGATCCTTCATTAAAGTTTCAAAATCTTAACGTACTCCAGTTCAATACAAGATTGCAATCTTTCCCACGGGGTCATTTCGCTCCGCATCCGGACACCGATTCCTAAGAAATTTTTAGGCAAAACTGGCAAATTCTCCAGATTTAATTCGTCGGCCCCTGGGCGGTCCGTAAGTCTTTTGAAGTACGATACCATTGTGCTGCCTACTTTGTTTCACGAACTATTAATAACCTTTTTTTCGACTTTTATTAAAATTCACATACACAAAAACAACGTGATTCCTCGTGCACGAGAGACGAGAAGAGATGGATTGATGTGACGATCTGATGGTCATCCAGAGATCCATGAAAAGTTCAAATTCAGCGCATTCGAAACTATCTCACCGGTTTGCTCCACGAATACGAATTATTCTGCATTCTGGATGTCCTTAAATCTTAAGTTCTTTGTCTACATTCTATATTATGGTTATGGTGTATTCTCGTCGACAAATTATCGAAATAGATCGAAACCTAATAGTATGAATATGCATTATGAACAGACAATCTCAAAGAGTATCTAAACGCATATTAGATTTATAAATATATAGTAAAAACGAAAATAATGATGGTTGTAAAAATGCATCAGGAATCACAGGCTACTTGAGAGTCTGACTAGTTTTTATGGGAAAAGTCCCACGTGCTGGGTAAGTCAGTCGAACAGGGAAAAGTATTACTTTTCCATGCAATTGAGCGTGCGTCATATAACCAGGTATGTCATTTGCATTTCCAAAGTCATTGGGAACAAGTAAACAAAAACATGAACACATTTTGAAGGTCCAAATTAATTGCAATGTGCAACCAACCCTGTTAACACTTCAAGACATCAAAAACCTTTCCTTATAGTTTTATATTTGGAAAGTTGGAATGTCAAACATTTTATTTATAGTTTTAAACCTAAGTACATATTAATGGTTTAATAGCCTCGTTAAACATTCATTCGAAATACAATTATCCAGGTGTCATTTTTACGAGTGAAGGAGGATTGATGAATTGAAGACAAAATGGAAAGTGCAAAATGCGCTTGATTTTCTTTGATGTTACTGAAACAATGCAATGAGCTCAAACAGCAACAATGTGGCGGCATAATGTTTGCCAAGTTGTGAAGTGTCGGGTTTCAGGTTCAGGTTACCTCATTTTGACAGCCGACCTTATTAAAAGAGTTGTCAAATTGTTTTTTTTTTTTTGAAGAATTTGTATATTTGATAGATTTTACCTCCTTTGTTTTGTATTTATAGTCGTAGCATTTGAATACATTAAATATTATTGAACAAAGGTTTAATTCGTTTATGAATTCAAATTCTAATTCAAATAGTGGGCGAACGGCAATGAACAATGAATGTGAATCGTGTTGATCCAAATTCTGGTTGTTGTTGTTGTCGATGTCGATTCCTTCGTCAGCATCAGCATGTATGATCATGATGAATAGGTTTATCATTGTGTTGTTTGGAAGTGAATTGGGCATTGAATGTACTGCCTTTTTCTATACATCCTGTGCTGGTTTGCAATTAAGAGTGCAAATCAATTTACACTTGATAGTTGCTATTTAAATAGATTTTGATTTTGCATAAAAACACTTACTACAAACTTGACTTAGAGACTTTATGTGCTTAAAAACTTTTCACTATTAGCAGATTCATTTAGGAAATATTGTAAAGATATTAGTAATATAAGATCTCATTTTTCATGAACAATATTTGAGGCACACCCAAAAACGTCAGATTCCACGTCAAAATGCTCATTTTGTGACCTCATTCGAAGGAGACACCAGCATTTTGAGCAGACATATCCCTTTTGGCTTTCGTTGACGACGAAGCTGTTGATTGAAGCCCATTGAACATTTAAGAATCATTATCGTTGCTCAACAATAGTTTCCAACAAGGCAAAAGCAACAGAACATTATTGACTTTTGTGTTACTCTGAACTCGTGTAGGACACAAACAAGGAGTAAAATAAGTAGTAAAAGTTGTGGTTGTTGGACACAGGAGTGAAGTGGGTGTGGATGTAGTATAGTTGCAGTTGAAAATTGAGAATGTAATGTTCGGACAGTGGAATTGATGAGGGCACATTCCGCATCCTCCCAATTCATTCACACGAGGATTGTGGTTCTACCTTAGAGAACTGAACAGAAGCAGTAGCCGTGGGCACATTGACGATAGTGGTTATAGGGCAAATATTCCTCAATCAAGTGAACGTTTCAGGACGAACAAAGCATTTTGTTTCGTTTCGCATTCGCACTAGAGTCGGCGTCGATAGAGTCTCACTTGAATGTAACGAGACACACTTGTCGACAAACTGTGAACACCTGTCAATTCAAATTCCGCCACGAGCAAATTCACCTTTCCTGGTCCTATAGTATTCCTGTATTGTACATTTTATACTCTCTTTTTGATTTGCGAGCATTGCGTGAGCCATTGACTTAGGCCAAGGGGAGATTTGCAACACACATCATTTACTATTACGCATTCTCCGACGGACAAGCAAGCAGGCGTGATGTTCGTTTCCTATGGAGTTGGTGGACTTCCATAATAAAAATTTGTTCGTCTGAAGACACATCAACATCCTTTCTGGTTTGTTTGGGTGCCCGTTCTTGTTGCGTCTGCTGGTCTGCTACAAAAATTTGTGTCTGTGTGTGTTAGGATTCACGCGTGTTTACATGTGACTTAAAAGACGCTGGGACGACGTTGTATGCGTACGGTTTCTCAAATCGTCAAATCAACAAAGCCAAAGTCTCAGTTTCTGTGAAAGTTTTAGTTAAATTACTACTGATCTAATTCATTTTATAAATTCTTCAAAATGATGACATTTGGTGTAAATCATTTTGGTGTAGTTGATTATATTGTGGTGGGTGGAACGTTATTAATATCACTGTTAATAGGTGTTTACTATGCTTTTAAAAGTAAGAATACAAATGAAGAATTACTAGTTGGTGGACGAAAAATGAAGATTTTTCCTGTAGCCGCTTCCATCATGGTCACTTATGTATCTGCTATTACTGTACTAGGTTTGACAAAACACTCATAAAAGACTTTCATGTTATGCATGTTCTCTAATTTTATGGCACCAATTACAATTAGTAGACATGTCAAATTGTCATTTCCAATTGGTGACATGTTTTGCTATGAACAGGTTTTCCTGCGGAAGTGGCATACAAAGGTATCCAAATCTTCATGATACATTTAGTATCAGCGTTTGGCTTCCCGATCAGTGCTTACTTCCTGGTACCCGTGTTTTATGAAATGCGACTCACGAGTATCAATGAGGTAATATCATTTTATATCATTTTATGCAACTCATACGTTTAATAAAATATATAAAGTGTTATCTCGCTACTGCTCTGCGCATTTTACCTTTTATCTCCTACTACGTACTAATTTAATGTATAAAAATAAGCAATGTTTACGACCTGTTGCCTTCATTAATATTAGCACAATCTTGTTATGCTTTCACCTGTCCAAACAATGATGTGTGATGATGCATACTAATATATTTTTGGGCTATAAACCCAAACAAAAATAGTATTCCTAATGAGCAAAGGTTTTTCCTTTTTTATAACGAGATTCGCCAAATGGAAAACAAAAAAGCAGTCTTTTTTTCGCACAACTCATTTTGTATTGTTTCTACAGTACTTGGAACTACGTTACCGATCCAAATGGGTTCGTTGGTTGGCCGCGTTGACCTTTGTACTACAACAATTGACCCTGTCCGGAGTCGTGGTTTACGCACCGTCTATTGCCCTCGAGGCTTTCCTTGGTCTTCCCATTCATCTCTGCGTCTTCGGCATCGGCATCTGCGGAACTATCTACACTTCAATTGTATGTTTTTGCTCATTTTCCTTTAAAGTAATTGTAGCAAGGCAAAAAATCCAATTTTCCCTTATTACGTTGCTCTATCGTCTATCGCCCACTTACCTGTGCACTAGCAAAAAAAACTTGATGATGAGATGACGATGCAGTGATTTGGCTATTTGTCATTTTGGCACTTGATTTCGTGCTGTGATAAGAAAGCTTTTGGTTTCATCGGATCTCGGCTGTATACCGTGTTGATTTTTTAAAATGAAATGATGCTTCATTTTGTACGTTTTCTGCATGTAATTTTTGTTAGGGAGGACTCAAAGCTGTTGTTTGGACAGATACATTCCAGTTCCTAATGATGGTAGCAGGAATGGTTGCCATCATGGTCAAGGGTATCATTGCATCCGGCGGAGTAGTAGAAGCTTTTCAAAAAGCAGCAGACAATGGTCGGCTCAATTTAATTGAGTTAGTTTATTCAATTATATTTTTCCCAATTCAATGAAATCATCATGTCGCACTTTGGCTGTGCATGTGAATGAGTTTGCGTTCATTTGTGAAAATGAACGAAGATTCTCACGCAATTCTGTTTGTTGTTTTGTGTGTCGACACAGTTTGACCGTGGATCCATTCATGCGACATAATCTTCTCAACTTTATCCTGGGAACGGGCTTCTACTCAATTATGATGCCGGCTACACACCAACTTCAAGTTCAGAGATACTCTTCTATGCCATCCGTTAAAAAAGCTAGGCAGTTGAGTTCAATAATAATAACTAACGATTAGTTGATTAGTTGATAAGGTGTGCAGTGTTCAATAGAGGCTTATTGTTTGGTTTCTGCTTTAGAGCTATCATTTACAGCGTTCCTTTGAAGATTTTCGTGATGACTATGTGTCTTCTCTCTGGAATTTCTATTTTTGCCATGTATGCGAATTGTGACCCCCGCAAAAATGGAGATATCACCAAAGTTGATCAGATTGTCCCGTATTTCGTTGTCCATGAATTAGCTTTCTTTCCTGGAATGTTGGGTCTTTTCACGGCCTGCATTTTTAGTGCAGTGTTGAGGTAATGAGCCGGTGCATTCTAAATGTTACGACTGTTGTTCTGAGCGTGACATAGCAATCAAGGTTTATCTGTCCTTGTAACTGTATTAAACTTTTAGCACGATTTCATCTTCCCTCAACTCTCTAACTGCCGTTGCGTGGGAAGACTGCTTGAAGCGAATTAAATTTTTCCAGAAAATGAGTCCGACAGCCCAAACCAACGTTTCCAGACTATTAGGTAACAATTTCAAATGACATGTGGAAATGACATCAGCAAGATCGATCGTTGAATAATGGCCATATCGGAGTGAATATCTTATTGACTTTGTGAATGACATGGACAGGTTTTGTTTTCGGGTTCATTTGTATGGGTCTGGCTTTTTTGTCGGATAACCTTGGAGCAATTTATTCAGCCACCTTTGCTGTCGTTGGAGCCACAGCGGGAGCTCTAGGCGGAATCTTTCTTATGGGACTATTCGTACCGTTTGCCAATGCAGTGGTAAAAAATTATATAATGGATTAGTTAATCGCATTATGTAACATGATGTTATAGAAGACCAAGAAGAGTGCAAATTAATAATGTTCATCTACATTTTTCTTACTTGTGCAGGGTGCATTCGTTGGTATGGTCTGCGGATTATCAACAATGGTTGTGATAAGTGTTGGAGCATTCATCAACAAAAGCGATTCTAACTTACCCTGGAGTACTGACAATTGTACATTGGCTGATGACGTCGTACTTTCCCTACACAATAACACAACACCGTTACCTTTGACCTCGAGTTTGGAAATGGTTGACAGGTGCGTCAAGAAGTAGACAAATTATGAAGTGATAGATTTAAAAAAAAACTTAATCCTATGATGTTTCATTTATACAGCGTATGGCCTAAGAAGATTTTCTCATTATCGTACCTTCTTTACCCGTTGGTGGGAGCAATTATTACTACCATTGTTGGTATAACCGTCAGTTTAATTGTAGCAGTATTTTCGAAAGAAATGCGAAGAAAGCCGAATCGTAAATACATTCATCCACTGTTACATTCCTGGTGTTGTGGAATAGCAGAAGAAGAAGAACGAGATTTGCCAATGGGAAGCATTATGCGATTCGAACCAGTGACAAACGGACATCATCGGCATAAAAAGCACCATACAAAAGGAGGAAGAGATAACCCAGCATTCTCACATAAATATTAAATCTTTAATATTAAACTTATAAACAG
>JABASF010002498.1:0-14488 GCA_019776145.1 Harlomillsia oculata
GGCTAAACACTTGACCCAATCAAAAATTCATGGGTCATTTCGAGGTCAGCAGAGGGTCTCCTGATTGGCAATAACAGTGATTTCGCTGGATCGGAGTGACACTAGACCGGAAGACCTAGTAAGACCCAAGACTTAGTGGCTTAGGCAACACCCCCGTTTTATAAGTCTTTGGCGCTCATCGGCTACTAAGTCGACCTAAGACTGCCTCCGTTAGGTCATGCATTTTACCTAAGACTTTTGAATCACATTTTGAGTTTTTTAGTGCGTTTCTTTTCTGGATTTTGGATTTTAAAGTGCAATCTATCATTAAATAGGTTGTCTTTGTATCGTTTATTATTTTATACAAATATTAAATATACATTTATAACATTAAATTCAAATCCAAATGGAAAAAGACAGATTTAGAACTGGGTAAAAGAGAACTGGAAAAGACGGAGGAGGCGCGACAAGCCGACATCGAAACCTAGAGATTTCATTTTGGAACAACAAATGAGAATGCAAAATCAAATGTTACAACTACTAGAATTGATAGTTAAAAATAGACAAATAAAATGTTTCTATCGAAGGGACACTTAAAATTGTGTCTTCGTCTTAATTTTTCAGTTTAATGTAAGTGTTCATTTATTACTCTATTTAAATACAATTTTACGAGTGACTTCATTTTAACGATGCGGAGGAAAATTGTTAGAACTGTCTACTGTCAAGATGAAAGCTCTCTGCTCCTTGAATTCAGCTTTGGGTCTTAGGTTCTAATTCTAAGTTACTAAGTAACGCTACAGCGCAACGTGGGAGTCCTAAGGCCGATGACTTTTGACCTATAGACACTAGGTCATCGGTCTTAGATCTAAGCCTTAGGCATGTCAGCGCAATCAATCTGTTATCATTATCACTATCACTTATGCTTATCACTAGCAAACTACCCGTCACCCGAGCGCGTAAATACTTGGTCCGTGAATTTATATTCGTGAAATCAATATTTATGAAAAGTAATTTTGCGTGTACCGAAAATGAATTTGTTAGTACTTGCGCTCAGTTGATTCAGTGATTTAAGAGAAATCAATTCAATTGTTTTATTTAGATGCTTACTGTTACAGTTACAGATTAGAAACTGTAGAGGCTTCGAAATAGCATGTCAAGCACTTCATTAACTGTTTTCTTATTTTCAATCAATATCTTGTGTGGAGAAGGAAAAAAGGCAGGTCGGGCGGCCTGCGGCCGCCCGACATCCTTCGTGTGTCGTGTTTTTGGGATTTATATAGCCCCGAGTCTAAGTTCTAACTTCTAACATATCTAAAAATCACGGGAAATTCACAGAGCGAAAGTTCTAACATTTCCAAAAATCACGGGAAATTCACAGACAAACTTATTTTTTCCATTGTTGATACTAATCCTTCTTGGAAATTTTCCATATCCATCAGTTCATCGTTGTTATCTTCACCCGCATCCTCCTTGTTGAGGAAAATGCGACAGCCTTTATAAGTAATAACGGTTTTTTGCTTACTAACAAAAGACAGTGATGAAATGAAAGGAAAACTCCAGGTCAATCAGACGAAATTCGTTTTTTTTTTTAAATTTTATAGTAAAATAGTAGAAACGCTCGTGAAGTAACAATTTTGAAACGCAACGCCTCAAGTCCACAGTCACTCGTCGCTCAAGCGGTCGCGGACGCAGACGCACAAACCGCATACAAAAAGCACGTGGAAGGTGCAAGACATGGCAGCCCAAAACTCCAGAAAAATGTCACTTATATATCAAATTGAAGATTACGATTTGAGATTTAATTATATTTCGAATAACCAAAACGCCATTTATGAATTTTTACCAAATGCACTCATGAAACTTGTGTTTATACAAGTTGAAAGATGGGCTGAGTGCAATTTGGACCCCCCAGGGAGTTTAGGTATGCGCCGTCTCCGGAGGGGAGCAGCTCAGCTCGAGTTCGTCCTCCATTCCAGTTTCTTCTTCCCTGTTCTGTTCCTTCACATTCCACATTCATTCGAGGTTGATTCACGTTCTGTCTTGAAATTCCATCCTAAAATTTTGGAAAACTTCCTTTAAAAGTTCAAGGTAAGTGATTTTTTAAAACATATGAATGTGAGTTTAATATGTGCAAGGTTTTTTTAAACTTTTTAAACGTTTTAGGTTAAGTTTTTGAGAGGCGGGTTTTCTTTGTTGTTGCAGAGGTAGATGATTGAGTGATGATGATAATTGCGCCATACTTTTTTGCTTGCTTTTGTGGCTATATTTTAAATGAAGGTGAAGGTTTTAACAATCAACTATATTTTGATGGATTTGTTTGATAAATTGTTCAGAAGTAAAACGAGTCGTGATCATTTTTGGTGCTTGTTTTCTTGATGTGTCTGTGTCGCTGTTTTGGCGGTGTGTTGCGGTGACCTGAGTAGACAGAGTCTCTCAGAGTCCACCAACAAGCCGACAAGATGCAGACACGGCAAGGCCGTAAAACCCTATTTATTGATTATAATTATGATTGGTAGTATTACATTTTACAAAATTCCGTTAACGGCGTTTTTGACTGTTTGTATTCGCATTTCACGGTTTAATTTGTTTGGATTGTATTTGAATATTCGGTCTTGTCTTTTTTTAATAAATAGGCTACGTTGAGCATCAAATAAGGCTGCTCAAGGAGCAAGGACTATCAACATGAGTGACGTTGACAGTGGAGTTGAGGTTGAAAGTCTCGTTGACGTTAACGAGCTGACAAACATAGAGCATGAGATGTGGGTAAAATACTTTCGTTATGTGGATAAATATCAAGAACTAACGGAGAAGATACAAAAACTGAACACGTTGCGAGCCCTCAATGCCTGGTTTGCCCGTCGTGAGAAGAAAAGACAGTTCGACTTGTTCGTATCACATCTAAAACACGGTGACCCTTGTTTTAAAAGCGAGGCGTACGAGCAAGAGAGGGAAGAGAGCAACCTACTGGTGAATGAATTGTTGTTAAAAGTACGACAGAAGAAAGAAGAGAATGATGTACCTAAGTTTTACAGGAATGATGCAACCCATGCAGGTCATTTTGAAATCGTGTGCACCACTGGGTACGATTTGTACTAAATGTTCAGATAGGATTTGTGAAGATTTATTATACTTGTATGACTTCGCATTTTACTCATATTCGTAATTTATTCTTTTGGATTCACAGAAACGTGGAATTTGGATTCACAGAGACGTGGACGCCGGAGTCGAACTCCTCAAGCTTTTGCATTATCGTCAACTTCACGTGCATTGCGAAGCTGCGAGTGACGTCATGCAATGTTTGTACTTGATTCAAGAGTGGGGTTACAAGGCTGCGCCACCCGCGCCCGAGGATGGGTGAACTGAATTTTGTTCTCTATTCACATAGAACCGGAAGTTGACTTTGTAAGAAAACTTGAATCGTAACCTATGTCAAATATTAACTCCAGCCGCTTGTCCATTAGTGAATGAAACCATTGTCTCTTTTTTCATCGACGCCAGTAACTGTACAAATAAATACAACACAGGTTTCAGTTGGGCTTAGTTACTTTTGTAGTACTGTTGCTATAATCGCTATACATTCTAAATCGCCGGTATGAAACGTTGTGCCGTATAAGCATTGTGGTGATAGAACAACTATTGTGTTGATATATTTGTCCCTAACGTCTGAACATCGTAACAATTAACAATGATTTAAACTTGAAATACCATATCGCTATAAACTTCAATTTGTTATTTGCTAACAGTAAAAGTTTATGGCTGGGTGAATTTATGAACTTCTGAATTAGATATGTCGTGGTTTGAAAACTGATTGATTGTACGCGTCTGTCTGTCGTTTTATTGTTTGTAATCTAATTAGTTTGAATGCAATGTTGATTCAAAATTCCTAGCATTTTATTAACTTGGGAAATGAAATTACACACAAACACGTAATATGCATGAACGAAAGAATCAAATAAACCGCCTTGATGTACTACTACTCTGCAAAAATTGTGTTTCTTTATGTTTTTTTAAAGACATTTTTCGAAAGCGCATTTTGTAGAAAAAAAGCTGTGCTTCTTTGGACGATTGGACGAACCCATTTGTTTTTTGCATAGATCGTTCAATGTGCCAAAATATAAATGTGTTTCATCACAATCACAGCATATCAAATCAGATCCTGTAGCCAAGAATCAATACGATGGTACGCCGAAGTGTGACCTTTGACCCGTGATGACGAATATGGTTAAGAAAATGCTTGGTATTTTCATCTGCATTGCATTTTGTTGGTGAAGCTTAGGAACGAACTGAGATCATCTCAGCGTTCGTTCACTGTACAGTAACGTACGCTATATAAAGCTGTAGCTGTAGGATCAGGACGCCGTACGCCGTAATAAGAGCGTAACCAGGCCGAGGAGGCAACGGGAAGCAAGCGCTGTTTTCTGTTCTATTTGCTTTGTCTGTTGCTCGTTGCGTTGCTCCGTCCGTCCGTCGTCACTCCTCAACTCCTCACAGCTCACTCGCTCTTCAACCTCACAAGACAAGACGTGTGTAGAAGTTTGAGACAAGATTGACAGTTTTTGTGAAAAAGTTCCCATTTTCGTTACCGTTGAAAGATTCAGTATTTCCTTGTCAAGAAAGTGCTAAGGTTGTCGTCAAAGGTCATTTGAAGAGGTAAGAAATCATTTTTTAAATGGGATCCTTTTGTGTACAGAAAGTACGAGTCAGCTGCTATGCTGAGCACAAAGCTTACAATACAAGAAAGGGGTGGATTGACCGATTCTATTAGTAATGTAGGCTGGAAAAAGAACGACACAGGACTTCTGTATCTTTCTGTGACATCTTACAGATTTGTATTTGTATAGTTTTCACTTGTCAGGTTAGATTTTAGTTCGTTCTGAAACGATATTGGTGAAAGTCAGCGGATGAGGTTGGACTATGAGAGTGAAAGTGACTATAAACGTCGAACTCAGACTCTTGGTTTCGGATTTTTACAGACAAGATGGTTCCTACCAGGAATTTGATTCCATTGCAACCGAATTCCAAAAAGAATGACGCCGCCGGTTCCAGTTCCAAAGTACCAAAACTCCAGAAAGAGACTGAGTCACAATCAGAGAATTCCGATTCGACTGTCAGTGTGGATAGAGTTTTGGAGAATCCTTTACTTCTGTTGTTGGTGAGTTTTTGGTTGGATTGTATACAAATGAGAGCCAGTTTCGTTTTGGTATTGGGGATTGATTTTATATCATTTTTGTTGCACTTTCAGGTGATGGACATCATGTTCAAAACTTTGAGTACGGGTGACTTGTTAAGATGTCGACTAGTCTGCTCTTTGTGGAAACAAGTGATTCGGCCTCTTTTGGCGAAACGAACTGACATTGAAATCAATTTATTCAAACAGCCCAAGAAAAATGATGATGACAGGCCAGAGTTCTATAATTTTAGAACTGTTATTTACAATCTGATTAAATTTTGCAAGTCCATGTCCGAAGAAAGGAGAAAGGAAAGTATCCTCAACTATGCCAAATTTGATTTCAAAGGAAACACATTTCTTCCGCTTCCGGAGTCACAGACGAAATGTACCAACACTCACATCCGATTCTTGCGAGAATGCGGTTCAATTGTGCAAAATTTGAAGATTTACATTCATGAAATTAAAGATTTGTATGATTTGTTTCGATTCTGTCCTCATTTGAGGAAGCTGGAATTGATCATTGCTACAAAGCTCCAGTCGAGTAACAACATTTGGACCGGGAATGCCTGGGTTTGGATGGACACTACAGATTATGCTGAGTTGAACAAGGGAGATGATATGGTAGTTCTTCAGCACCTGGAAAGCTTGGACATGTCCTACAACATCAACTGGAATTTTGGAACGTTTTTTGCAAAGGTTGCTCCTCAACTCAAAATTATCAAATGTAAGGGAGGCCTGGATAGGCATCNAGGCCTGGATAGGCATCCCAATCTACTGATTGATTGTTTCGTGGACCAAGTTGGGCACTTGAACACTGACAACTTGGAACGATTTGAAGTGGTTGGTTCTGACAATGCTACAAACAATGAAAGAGCTTACGACAAGTTGTTGGGAATGAATTGGAAGAACCTCAAATCTTTTATTTTCCCATACGCCTCTTCTCACCCAAGAAGTTGCATTTATCCAAAATTTTGGGAGTTTCTCAACAAGGTTTCTTCATCATTAGAGACTTTATCTTTTGTGAATGACGGAATGTATTACGTCATGTACAATCATGAAGAAATTCCGGCCATGCCGAAGTTGAAAGAAGCAATCATCCCACACTGCATTGTGGCGAAACCTGATTTTTTTATGTGAATGACGGAATGTATTACGTCATGTACAATCATGAAGAAATTCCGGCCATGCCGAAGTTGAAAGAAGCAATCATCCCACACTGCATTGTGGCGAAACCTGATTTCTTTGATAAAGTACCGAAATTACGGTCGTTGCGCATGGCCTTCGACGGATGGACCTTGGCTCCAATTCCAGTTCCAGTTCCACAACACAATGACGACGATGACGATGAAGAACCACCACCACCACCACCACGTCCTGAGACCAAATTGCGATGTGGATTTTACAAAGAAAATGTTGGCATGTGGCGAGAAGGAGGGGGATGGTCACCTTTGGTCCACGTGAAGTCTCTAGACATCAGAGTTGATGTACCATACGAGATTCCAATCACTTTTCCAGACATGTTTCCGAATCTGAATGAATTAACCCTAGAAGTGAAACCATACGGGATTGGGCAACTCAGGAGTGTCATGCGCTACATGCAGTTTCGACCCTTGTCAAAACTGACCGTGAAACCCAATGGTTATCATCGACGCGACGATGGAACTCACTACGACAAGGATTTTGCTGACTCCATCGTCCTCGTTTTGGCTGGGATTTCTCCAGAATTCTTTGATGTTTCCAGGAGTGGTATGGATAACAAAACCGTGAACACTCTGCTTGCCGGATACTTCAAGGACATTTCACTCCGAGATATGCACAGTAAGATCTATAGTTTTGATTATAACTTCATCTCACTTTATAATTTGTAAAATCCTTGCCAATTCAATTTAACTTTATAATCCATTTCCTTTGTCCTTCTACGTAGATTTGGAAACTGTAGTCCTGGCTGAAATTCCAGTCGGCAATGTGGATCAAGTCCATGACGTTTTGGTGCTTTTGTGCATCACGCGCATGCCATCTCTCAAGCTCTGTCAAATCATTGACACCAATAAAAACGTTACTAACGTGCTGACAACTGAGCCTCCACCCGATTAAAGTAACGTCTTACCAATCAACTTTAACCCTGATGATATGATACATTATCATTTTTAAACTATTTTATTCATAAGTCTAAAGTATATATATATATTAAAGTATATTAATTATTTTCTAAAGCCCTTAATGTATTAGTTATAATAATCGTTATTGCATTATTCATCATGTTTTGTTAAGAACTCGTGTCAAAAGTCATGAACTTCATAAATCCTTCTACCTGTATATATTTATATTTACTAGTTATTAAAGATATTAACAGTTGCTAGAAAATTGTTTAAGGCTAAAAGTTGTTGTGTCACGTAATGATCTTTTTGAGTGTAATATAATCTAATTGTCTTGTTTTTGCATGAATTTAAGATTTCAGCCTTGTATAGTCACCAGGGAGTAGAGATGTAGACTGTGAGTTGCGTAAACTTTATGTAAAAAGATGAGTTTGTTGGGCTTGCTTGAATAATTGAATTGCTAATAAAATGAAACGTCAAGAAAATGGGGAAAAGGAAGGAGATGAGGAGCAAAGTCCATATAGATCATTTCTTATTTGCCAAAAGGCGTCTGTTGGTGTCCTCGTAGCGCATAGCGCCAGCCAATGTGCAACAGGAGCAGGACAAGAGGGAACTTATTGGGTCGATAAGCATCGGCGAATGAATCCATAAGAAGAAGCAAAGTTCTCGTTCGGAGAGAGACGGAAAAACGAAAAAGTGAGACGAGAACGAGGACAGACACGGCGAGGCCAAGTCAACGCGTTTTCCATATATTCCATTTACTACGCAGCATGGTGGAACATGAGAAGAGCCAAGAAGAAATCTCCGACGCTCAGTCGCAGTCTCCGACTGACTCCAGCTCCAGCTTTGACTCACTTTCACTCATTTAAAACGTAGACAGTTCCTTTTGTGACCAGTTGTCTCATCTTGAAATTACAATTAAACGTAAATAAGATCTCCCATCTTGTTCTGAGAAGTGACAACAAACTAGCCCGCACAAGCGGTACTCATAATCGTTTTTCCATCAGCTGATTCTGAGGTTTTTCGCGAAGTAAGTAAACGTTGCCTTAATCGTTTCGTATACAAGTATCGTTGGGAATGGGAATATAGTTTGTGATTTTTGAAAAGATGTTGACAAATACGAGTTTCAGGAAGGTTGTGAAAATGGACAATCCTGGGATACCCGTGAAGAAGACAAGACGCCCAGTACCGTCTCATGACGAAATTGCTAGGACAGTTCAGATGCTACAAGCTTTGCGGGAGGGTGTCATGAACGGAGCCGGGGACGACATTATTACCTACATTAAGAAACCAAGTAAGCAGGACGGAGTAAAACTGGATAAGAAACCGAAAGTTGAGTCCGTTCACAGTTGGCCAGGAGAACATCCATTATCGAATTATGTGGTAAGTAGCTGAGAGAGCTTTGATAGTCTGTTTGAAAAGTTTGAATGGGATTGTTACATGGATTACATTTTTGAATTGTTATGATTTTCATTCAGGTTTTGCAAACCGTGTTTGAATTTCTTGGAAAGGAAGAGATCCTTCGATGCCGCGGCGTTTGTAAGATTTGGGATCAAAGCGTCAAATACTTGTTTGAGAAACGTCGTAATTTGTACATCAGATTGGTGCAAATGAGAAAATATGCGGACCGGTATCCATTCACAGTTCCGTCTCATCAGGAAGTTATCACAACTGGAGAATTCGTTACATTTCTGCAGAAACAGGATATGCGTAAGAAGGCAATGAGACGAAGTTTGTTTAACTTTGCTCATTTTGACTTCAGAGACCAGAAGTTGTTATCCTACCCTGATTCCGACCAATCTATTTTATTGAGAAATTATGGTGATATGGTTTCAAAGATGACCATTGTGATTTGCGAACTTAAGCTACTCCACAATATCTTTCAGCAATGTCCGAATTTGAAGTACTTGAAGATATTTGTTGAAATATTGCCAGATCGTGCATTGAAAAGAATTCCTCTCTGGCTTCAAGAAAGGACAATAGAGGACCGAACTCTGCATCAAAAGCCAGAGAGAAAGAAGATGGTTATTATGTATGATTTGAAAGAGTTGGATTTGACCTTTAATACCCGTTTTAAGTTTGGATATTATTTTGGTAAAAGAGCACCGAATTTGCAACATTTCAAATGTAGCAGTGTCAAGTCGAAATCCCTTACTGCACCCGATTTCAGCCACTTTGTGGATCAAGTTGGTCAACTTCAAACTCAGAAATTGATCAGCCTTGAATTCGACTGTTTCAAAGACTTCTGCAAGGACGGAATAGCTGATGGATATGCCAAACTCTTGGAAATGGACTGGTCATCTTTGAACTCAGTACGTCTACCGTCTATGTCAGTAAATGAGGGCAAAATTATACCGGACAATTTCTGGAAGTTCGTTGAGCATCGGAAGAAATCACTGACTACTCTCGACTTTGGAGATGCTTATTGGAGTTCCGGTTTTTACAATGGTTATGCCATTCCTGAATTTCCAAACGTGACAAAGGTGACCATTCCGCATTGCGTCATTACTCGCTCTGATGTATTCCAGAAGTTCCCAAAGTTGAACTCGTTGGCTATCTCTTACAATAGCTGGGACCTTGAGCCACACATTGAAAATACGCTAAGCACTGAAATGAGAAAGAAATCTGAAGAATTCTGGAATCGTAAGAAATGTGGATTTTTCAAAGGGAACGCTTACATGTGGCGAGAACGAGAGCAAGGTACTTACTGGTTACCCCATAAGTACGTGAAGAATCTTGAATTGGCTGTCTCCAACGTAAATCAAATTCCAAAAACCCTTTTCCGCATGTTTCCCAATTTGAACATGCTCACTATGGAATTTGGTCCGGACGGATTCAGCCAATTAGTTAACGTCATGACCATCATTCAGAACACACAATTGACAATTTTGAAAATCCGTTGCACAAAAGGTATCGTCGAACCTGAACCAGCCCAACCAACGAATAATGACGATGACAATGATAATGATCGACTTCGAAACCGTCGCAGACCTATGCCCCCGACTCTAAAATTTCCTGTGAAGTTGGCATTCACGTTGATTGGGATTCCGGAAATTTCCTTTGATGCAGCGCACGTTGAATTGACATCCCATTTTAAATTGAAGAGAAATCATTTGGATCGTTTCATGACCGAATTATCCCTGCGTCGCATGCGGAGTGAGTCGACCGACGACTTGATTGTTACTTTTTTCATACATATAGTAACATTAAAATTCCTTCCTTGTTTTACAGATTTGCGCAAGTTCCATTTGGTAGACGTGCCAAAGAAAAGCCTGGACCATGTGAGCATGGTACTCACTGTCAACTGTTTCGAAGAAATGGACTTTTTGAAAGAACACGTAGTGAAGAAAGTGGATGGTGGTCCCTTCGATGATGTGGTACACCCCTTGCATCTTTTGGATTACGACCCTTTTGAACTTCAATAGAATGAATTTTTGCATTTATTGTGCAGAAATGCTGTAATCATGATAAGAATATGAAGGAACAATCTTTGTATTTTAGTCATAGTCATAACATAGTCACAGTCATGGCCATGGGCTTTACCCTTTACCAGTACGTTTACCTTATTAATATTCATAGACTTTCATTTTTCTCGTTAAATAAGGTGAAGTGTAGATACGTATTAGTACGTTATTATTAATTCATTCTCATCTTTATCAAGTAATTCTCAAAAACGTTCATCAAGTTCCCTCAAATTGGAATGGTGGACTGGAATTATTTACAAGCTATACTCAAATGTTAGCGTTTTAGAATATTATGATCTGTTGTGTTGTGGTGTTTAGTGTCTTCGTGTCTTGACTCTTTCTTGTCAGTCTTGACCTTCTTCAAAAATGATGAGCTCGAATGATGTTATTTAGTAACTATTTAAAGCGTCTAGTTTAGATTTTAGACCTAGTATGATATTATTGGCAGTATAATTTTAGCATTCCAGTAATTTTAGTGAAGTCGACAGTCGACACACGCTTCATTATTCTTAATATCTTAATATTGCCATAATATGATTAAATGATAATAATAATATGATTAATGGTGAATTTGTGAAGGATTTAAAACTTTTTCTATTGCATTTATCACTCAGTATCATTATATCCAAAAAATTGTAGCTTTGCAAAACTTGCTATTTATTGCAATTTCGCGTGTAATTAATTAATTTGTAACTTGTATATTATTTATATTGCAGTAGTTGAAAAAAATACAGTAAAAGCAAAAATTCAAATAGTGTAATGTGTAATTTATTGTAATACAAAACACTAAATTGCATTGCATAATGTTGAATTTTATTGCATTCTGCATTGGCATTGCATGATTGCCTTGATTGATTGCATTTTGCATTTCCTATTCCTATCCATCATGAAATCATGATCCATCTATTTATCTAATATCTAATAATTACTTATAATAATGCTATTTTAGGTGAAAGAGTACGAATAGCGCCAACGGCGCCAGCGTCAATTCAGCGCGTAAACATTCCGGTTCAGAGTTTGTTTCTGAGAGTTGTTCGTTTCTGTAAAATTGGTTTTCGATTGACCTGTGTGACCTCGTCCTGACCTTTTTGTCAGCTGAATGATTCAAGTTCTGAATCGACTGAAACCATTGATAATATTCCGTGAACTGTCCCGTCATTACAGCAAAATGGGAGATTTCGCTGAGAAGAAAAGTAATTTTATTAAACCCGTCTTTTACGATTGATAAAGGTTTGCATTATTAAATTATGGTATAGCTGAATGACTTTAATAAATTCATGATGAATTTATTCAGCACTGTTTTTGAACATGCCACTGGATGAAAAACGGAGTTTCTACAAGACCAAAAAGCCAGTTCAACTGAATGAAATTGGAACGATTGCATCCGACAACGATGGTATTACATAAGCAAGAATAATCCAGAACCATAATTTGATAAATCTTTGTAATGTCAAAGAATCGTTTGAATTTCAATCGTCAATTTCATTGTTTTAGCAATGTCTGGAAAAGTGTCACTGTTTCAAGGTGACATAACTGCACTGGAAATCGATGCTATTGTGAATGCGGCCAATAACAAACTTTTGGGAGGTGGAGGGGGTAAAAACAGCAAGCACATTTTAAAATTATTTGATGTATGTTATATTATTTATTAAACTCTAATCGGAACTGGACAAATGTTAGTTGATGGAGCTATTCACAGTGCAGCTGGACCGGATTTACTTGAAGAATGTCGAACATTGAATGGATGTGCTACCGGATGTGCTAAAATTACTGGAGGGTACAAGCTTCCAGCGAAATGTAAACTTTCCTTCAAATATCAATAGACGATTTTTGAAAAATGAGGAATGTTTAGTTCCATTTATTGAATAACGACTTCATTTTCAGATATCATCCATACAGTCGGTCCAATCGGAGAGAATCCAGGAAGTCTGCAGTCTTGTTACCAAACATCACTGGAACTCATGCTCGAGAATAAGTTGAAATCTATTGTACGGAATGTTTATATGTAGTAATTGCTGTTTAGATCAATTCGTTAAACGTTTTTAACTGACAAATTCATTGATACTTTTAAAGGCCTTTCCATGCATCTCTACTGGAATCTACGGGTATCCAAACTCAAATGCAGCAAAGGTGGCTATTCCGACGGTGAAGGATTTTTTGAAACAACACGGAAATAAGGTATAGCAATAGTAATGATAATGATAATCAGTTAGTTTCATTTTCAACAATCAAAGTTGTACACAAGTTCATTTATTTTGAATATCAGGTTGATCGGGTTATCTTCACAGTCTTTCTGGACAAGGATAAAGAAATCTATGACGAATTGCTCAAGCAATACTTCCAGTGAAATGTTTACAATAATGCCTGATGCGCCTGATTCTAGACTTTTTTCAAGGAATAAAGAATTTAACTTTCAGTTACAGATTTCTTGGCTGCTGATGATATAAATTAACCATATTATTACAGTTATAATGACCAAAATGTTTTTTAAAAGCTTGCGTATATATAAAATGGCAGAAATGACTAAGCAGATCGAACCAAATCTAATCGTCTGTAACTTCAAATTATGGTATGATTGAAGAATCGAGGAATAAGCTAAAAAAGCAGATAATAATCAAAACAAGAAATTAAATGCAAATGTGTCTAGAATAACGAATAAATTCATGTACCCATTTATTCATTGTCCATTCGTGCAGCTTAATAGCTGCAATACAAGATAAAACAGCAAATAGCAATCCCCGTAATCTAATTTTGTAAACTGGAATTGTAGATATGACTCATATCACTACTTTATGGATAAAAATGAACTATAATATTGAATATTGCAAAATTAACAATAGCGTTAAATTTTTCGGTGGTATATATGGTTGACTTTGTTTGAAGCACTACCTTTATTAATCACAGTGACAAATATAATAATAATGCATCAAAGCAATATTATTGAAATGCATTTGAATTGCGATGAATGAACTAAGGCGGATAACAGCTTTTTAAATGCTGGTTGGATCACTACAGTTTCCGGAAAAGAGAACTATATTCGTATGGAGATCTACAATCTGGAAATGGAATGGACGATCTGCCCTCAATAATTCGACCTTTTCAACACATTCCTTGCACGCCTTCATGCCTGCAAAGTTAGAAGTATCATACCATAACATCATAAGTACACAAACTTGTAAAACATGTTAGTATTACTTATTGATATTTTAGGCTGTGCACAATCAGTAACTCATTATTCTACTAACCAGTTGCAGTTGCAGCAGCAGCTTCACTTCCTTCTTCATTTACTTCAATGAACGCTTTCTGAATTATGTCAGACACGAACAACTGTTCAGAGCCTTGCGGTATACCACTGAAATCAGCAGCCGAATCCGAAAACATGGACTTCATGCCCAGCTTCTTCATAGCTGGAACAAGTCTTAATGTCGATTCCATCTTGAAGCGAGGTAAGTGCACTCGCACCTTCTTCAAATGGTCCATTTCGTCTATTACATCCTCGGGAGTCATGGCGTGCAAGGAGTCTTCAATTTTTCCTAAGCCTCCGATCGTCTTCGGCACGTAAATGATCATGCAAAGACGTCCTCCCTAAAACCCCGGAAATTGGAATATTCATTTTATACGAACGCGAAAAAAGGAGATAAACGTGATTTCTCTCTAAAAATTAACCTTATAAGGTAATGACACAGCATGAGCATCCATCTCTTCAAAGGTTGCATACGGGAACTTTTTTACTTGATACATCATGTCCACCTCTATTTGGTCCGTCTCTGTCAGATGGA
>JABASF010002499.1:0-14482 GCA_019776145.1 Harlomillsia oculata
AAAGTATAACTCGTGTCTATGCTGCACATGAGAGAAACACTATAAATCAAACGTCTCACACTTCCAGCCCATTCCACGCTCCATCATTAGTTTGTGTCGGAACTAAATGCCAGGCAGAGCTAGCAAAAGCGTTTAAATACTCTGTGCACTTCGTCTTTCGTATATTTCGTATACACTTTTGTATACACGTTTCCCATCTGCTCGATGCGATGATGATGGGATTCAAAACTTACACTGAGCTCCTGGCTCCTGTTTGTGTCTGGTAGCGTGTATTACCAAAAATCTATTCAAATCGTATGTATGCCATTCAAATAGCTAAAGTCCATTGTTATTCTTCATGCCTAATGGTCGTACATTATCGGAACCAATCATCATCTACTATTCCCTCTTTTGGACAGTGTCGATTTTCCCAAACATATCCAAGCAGGAGCACAGCTTTTATTATTTATTGTTGTTCCCCAAAATCTTCTCAACAATGCAAAACTGGAATGCACAGTCCAAATAATAGTTTTATATAAACAAAAAGAATTTCTTTAATGAACGCACAACGACGGAATTCCTATAAAGAAAGTAAAAGTATCTTTTTTGTGTATATGTGTGGGTTTGGTTTATGAATGGGATGAGCATACGATGAAACCTCTCTTGTGAATGTTGTGAACGTGTGAGATGCCTATCAATTTATTCATGATTATACACGAGGGAAGTACACGCTTTGATCTCAAAAGGGCCTATCAAGATCATCACAAAGTCTCATCTTCTCAGTCTAAACTCTCTCTCTCAAGCCTCAAGTTCCACTACCTTGAGCAAGGTTAGTAATACAACACACTTTTACAACATGTAATAATAGGAAAGGTTTGAGAGCGAGATGAGATCTGGACTTTCTGGACGAAGAATTCACGTTTTTTTCATGGACAGGAGGTATATAAAGTGTAATCTTCCTACTGCATCATCGTCGTCATCGTCTTCTCTTTCTCATTTCCTATCTGGTCTTCCCTTTCAATTGAGAATACATTGAATAGGATTTCAAGTCTCATCTCATCGAATATTATAACGATTATAAAAGACACTATACGCTTTCTACTTTATATCGATTCCTTTCCCTTTTGTATATCGTTCAAATGCACTGTACTATTGCTGTACTGTTGTTTGTTGTTTTGTTCTCCCAACTCTGATCTTCCTCTTAAAATGCTTTGTATCGTCTTTTAATGCCTGTTGCTTCCTTCCTACTTGGCTGGACATGATCTAGCTTATGGCTATTTTTATCTTTCAGTGTATCTCAAGTGCTCAAGGCATCAGAAAATCAAGCATTCAATCTTCAATCAAACCTTTAATTTCAGGAAGACGATAATAATAGCGCATTTTGCTTTTACACATGGCCAATCGCCATTGAATTATTTTGTATAGTAATAGAACTCATCTGAAACTGTCTACCGAAGCGCAGTCGGCAGTAATGTTCAAGTCGTCAGTTGACTGACAGATAGAATAGATGAAAGATTAGCCATTTTTGTACCATTCTATAACTATGTTTTCAAATTGACTGGATCCGGGTAGTTACATGATTCTTATAAGAATAGCACACCCCGTTTTGTATCATCGAAGAACACACGACTTTGACCTTTCGTTGAAGTGCAAAGGATGCTGTCACCTTTCATATTTCAACGGGTGCGTTTGAAGTGCTCTAAAATTCCACTTCATTTGTGTTCGGGCTGTCAATTTCTTCATGGGAAAAAATGTAACGTCTAACGTCTCGAAGTCTGATGTCCATATGGAATTTTTTTAAAGCCCAGATGTGTCATTTCATCATCATTACTACATCAGATGTCTAAGTTTTTTGCTTTACACTGCTTTTTCAAAAAATTACATCTTTAATGCATGCTCGGGGGTACTGTTGGATTTTAAAATCCCGATTAAAATATTGGATCCCAAAACGTGGAAATTAGAAGTCAAACATTTGTGGCGGTTGCTGCACTTGCAGGTATGATTTTTGGGATCATCATCAGGAATCATCACCATAATTTGTAATAATGAAAGCGGGCGGAGAGCGTTTGAAGTGCTCTAAAATTCCACTTCATTTGTGTTCGGGCTGTCAATTTCTTCATGGGAAAAAATGTAACGTCTAACGTCTCGAAGTCTGATGTCCACATGGATTTTTTTAAAGCCCAGATGTGTCATTTCATCATCATTACTAGATCAGATGTCTAAGTTTTTAGCTTTACACTGCTTTTTCAAAAAATTACATCTTTAATGCATGCTCGGGGGTAATGTTGGATTTTAAAATCCCGATTAAAATATTGGATTCCAAAACGTGAAAATTAGAAGTCAAACATTTGTGACGGTTGCTGCACTTGCAGGAATCATTTTTGGGATCATCATCAGGAATCATCACCATAATTTGTAATAATGAAAGCGGGCGGAGACAAAGGATTTTTTGTGCACTAAAATTCTAAGGATGGAAATTATCTAATGCAACAATATGCTTACTGTTAATTGTAATTCTATGTATGAAAGATTTAAAAAACTTGAAGCTCCTTCAATTTTATCTTATCAATAAGAAAGATCCAAATGGAACAAGGACTGCGCTTGGCTTCAAGAAACAATCAATTCCCTCCATGTCCATACACAATACAAAAATGCTTCCGAAACTGGCATTTTTGGACAGACTCATTACACCTCTTGATCACTATTATTAGATTGGATGAGTTGAATCCAAATTTAGTATTTCAAGAGATATACAGCCACCATAATGTAACTAGCACATTTTGAGATCATTTTTGGACGAGGGGTGAAAACTGTGCACCATCAGATCAGATCGTCCGTCCGCTTCTCTCTTTTTAAAAAAAGTGTATAACTATTCTATCCAGTACATTATTCTGAGATAAACAAAGGAGATGCTGTGAAACGTACGTATGAAAGAAGACGAAGAAGAAGAACGTCCATTCCATCGTTCGTTCCATGAGAGTACAGTTTTTCCATCATCCGTCCAGCTTTTAATCTCCATTGAGTCGGGTAACAAAAGGAGTCCTGTTCTCTTCTTTGCTCCGGTGCTCTCTTTCGTCTTAAGCTGACGCGACGGCCTTTCAACTCTTGTATGAAATTCACCCAATCAACCATAAAGACAAGAGAGACCATAACTTTCACAAAGTAAAGTTTCAAATAATAAATGAGTACTATAATGTCGTATGTAAGTACCGTATTTACTCTATTAAAAACCCAGGGTCACTAGACATTTCTGACCTCCTGAAGACTGGGTCACAAATGGAGAGTGGGTTCGTATCAGAAGGTGGGTTACTAGTCTAACTAGCAGGAGTGGGTTGCAATTAGAGACTGGGTCACTAGCCATTCTGACCTCCTGAAGACTGGGTCACAAATGGAGAGTGGGTTCGTATCAGAAGGTGGGTTTTTAATAGAGTAAATACGGTATGTGTGTACAAGTAGTATACACTGTCTTGAAGTATTATAGTATATGCTTTATGTACTTACTACTTACTGCTTTGGCTACTTACGTCTCAAGTTTCTCTGTACTTACAGACAAGTGCACCTCTGTCTTTAAAATCACAGCGTAAATCTCCGTCAAAATCACTGAAACTATTATACATAAGTACAACCGGAAAACATAAAAGGTTTGTACACAACGACATTCGAGACAAAGTTCATGGAGAAATGTTCAAATGTTCATGTATACCACACGTTACAATTTTTCCAGTCTGCCCCGCATCAACAAAGTTCAATAATAATTGCTTTTGTTCTCCTTTACTGCTTAAAACGGCAGTTTATCTACGTTTTCCTAGTATTCAAAAATAACGATGTTATTTATTAATTATTTTTAAATACTTTTGAAAAAAGAGTTCAACAATTTTTGAAAAACATGCTTCACGCTTCCTACTTTTTCTAGAATCTTCAAATGTCTCGTGCCAATAACCAATGTTTTACCACTTTTTCTCTCTTTCAGTTTTGTACGTTCCTTTTTCCAAAAAAAAACCTTTCTCTCATGTGTCACACAGTGTTTTTACCCTTCTCAAACTTCACAAAAATCTTTGGTTTGACTGCTAATAGTACGAAACCAAAAACATGAGTTTTATTTTCACGTCTTCTTGTAATGCGATCTACATTTTCTTTCATTTCCTTGTAAGGTTCAAATAATGCATTTCAAAATGAGGACAAAATTCTAGGCATTTTTACTACTCAAACTTCAAAGAAAGTGGGGGATGTTTTAATGAAATCGAAAGGAATGTAGTTGTATTAGTTTGATTTTCAAAAATTTATTTTCTATCATTGCGTATTCATTTTCATTTTTCATGTGCATGCAATATTTCATGTCATTTTTGATGAGAATTGTTAGTTATTCAAACAACTCGTAAAAGTTGTATGGGGAAAAAAATTCTAAGTCACTATGCGTACTAAGTCTTCCAGAAAAAGCACAGAGAGACCCTTAATTTTGAAAAGACAGTAATGAAGAATATCATTTTTTTCTTTTCTTTTTAGGTCACTTTATAACTCGTAACTGTACATAGTTTTAGTGCTTTTCAATGACCTTTATAAGGTGGATATAAAGAATTGGACTTGGTTTTAAGGGTATATAAAGATTTTTTTTGTATAAGGCCTGGGTGCATCTTGTCTGCGTTGAGTAAGGCAGTTTTTCATTGGAAAAAGGGCCTTTTTGTCTCTTCTTCCCTGGAGGCATCTATTCAATCTGTGGCTTCGCCTTTCCTGGCAAAGAAGCAAAGTCGATAGAGTAAATTGTAAATTGTTTAAGGGCACAGTGTGTTCTCAGCACAGCACAGGCCGTATATTACAATCGTATAGACAGGTCACCATCATCGCAATAAGATCTTCTCCAGGTTTTTTCCTCTTTCTCAGTCAGTCCATTGCATGGCATGTTGCTCATATATTCGAAGACTTGAACTTTTTACCCATATAATATATTTTTTTCAAAGGAATTTGTGAAAAGAATGCCGCAAACATGGGAACAAGTTGGGAAGAAACTGAAGAAAGTCACATGTTGCACACAGACCAAGCACACGAAGAGTCACTGAGCCCTTAAGGACTTATCAACAACAAGATGCTCAAAAAACTCAAAATGCTCAAATTGTTAGGCTTTTCGTTACCGTTGCATGCGTTCACTTTCACGCAAAGGGCACATGGACCATGGATGGATACAAAAATCCGCCTTGTGTTTTTCACTTGTCAGCCTTTTTCTGAAAATGTCTCTGTGATGTGTGCAACGGCTCCTCCTATTGTTCTCGTTGAAATGTAGCTTCTATTGTGTACACAAAGAGTCATTGGAACATTCGAAGTCTGTCTGTCTCCTGGTTCTTACGTGACGCTTGTTCATTAGGACGTTTGTTGAAACCGTTCTTTCCGACGGAGAATACTTTGAATTCCAGCCAGGTATTTATTCCTTGTCGTGATCAATTAAAGGTGAAATCCATTGCCCACCAGGTGTGACACAGCTGCCCATTACATAGCTGGAAAACTCATCAACGACGCATGAAACGTCTTTGTTTTTAATGATGATGAAAAAATGATATCCGTTTGAGGATAACCTTTGAAAAATATGTACCACAAAGCTACGTAAAATCTGATGACAATTATGGAAATTATTGCCTTTGAAACGTTACAAGACACGTTTTCCGAAAAGATGTCGTGGCTTGCTCCGCTGCTGCTGTTTTTCATTTTATTATTGAATTTACGTACTATTCATTCATTATTGCTTTCCTTACAAAACGGACTGCAACGACGGCGACTGTTGGCTTTTCATGATTGTTTGCCGTTGTTGTGCGAGTGTCCGTGAGAGTCCTATTCTCATTTCATTTGCTTCCTATAGAGAAAACGACGGCAGAGAGACTTTGCCTTTATTGTATGACAGTGTAGTTGTAATGACTTATCGATGTCCAAAGTCCCCTTCGTCTCTTTCACAGCATGTCCGAACTAATGTCCATAGAGCCATGACTGACTTCCACTTCCAATGTCGACTCGACTGTCTCCAAAGTTCTTTTCACTTCGAGGAAATACACTCGACTTGACGACGGTGGTTCTCGGCAGCAAGAGCGCAATTTCCCACTAGAAAAGCGATGCAATGGGGACTTAAAAGTCATCCTTTAAGTCTCCCGAGAAAAAGCCTTTGAAAACGAGGAAAAATCTGATGATGAGGCTCTTTTGATTCTTTTTTCCACTGTGTCTCTCTTGAGTGTGTTTGGTGCTAAATCAATGTTTCACAAAGCTTCCATGAATGTGAATTCAAGAGACCCTTCTTTCCTATGTCTTGGAACCACGATGAATCAGGAACATTTCCGCATCCCTTACTTCCTCGTTTCCTCATTTAACTTCCCATTTCAGTGGTTTTCGGGCGCATTGGCTGTATGTGTATGATGAAAATAGCAGACAGTGGAAACATGCATAGGCGACGCAAAAATGACGATTTGATGACTAAAATGTTATATAATATTAGTATGCCCTCCATGAATTCCTTATAGCTTATATCCATGCTTTTCCTAACTAAACGTTATAATTTCCTGGTTCAAAAAAAATGCTTTTTCTCTCTGTCATTCCAGTATCAAAGACGTCTTCCTGGGAAAAACTGTCGGCTTGGAATCTACAAAATTGTACGTGGCGGACGTTTGTTATACATCACACACCGTCACCTTTTGTCTGATGACTTTCGATCTCTGGCCGCCGCCCCCTGGTCCAATCAAATGTCTGTCTTTTGCCAAAAAAAGCCTCGGGTTTATATAGGGAATAGGTAAAATCATACGTCGTATTATGGACACGCTCGTCACCCTCATCAACGACAGAGACAACCTGTCAGAAAGGAAGAAAATCCAAAGAAAGTATAGAACTTGTTATAACATCGTAAGTTCTAATGCGGTTGAAATACAGATTCTTTTTCCCTTTTCGATTTTTCCCTATCTTCTTTTCCGAGATCTCATGCCGTGCATACAAAACGGGAATTTTTTCCATGATACCTTGAGACTGTGTTCTCCTCTAAGAATTTTTTCTCAAGATGAACTAGGACAAGAAACTTAATAGGATTCTACTATTTGACAGCTTCTTTTTGTAAACAAAAGACCTTGTGTGTGTGCCACTGCTGCTGCCAAAAAAACCTAACTAACACAACGTAGTACCTAACTTAATGTTCAAGATAAGCTCGGATAAGAATGGATAACATGGCTTTTTTTACTTGGATGTTCAACACGCATTTCTTATGCATTTTCTGGTCCCGTCTTTTTCTTTATGGTACGAGTAGATATAAAAAGACGAGTTTTTCCACCCCGAAACGAGAATTTCAGATGAATTTTAAAACCGTGTCTTCTTCCTATTTGATATTCTACGTCTTTCCTCAGAGTCTTTGAGCGTTTCGCTGTTCCTTCATCGTCTTTTCTCTCGCCCTGACAAAAAAGAAGGGAAAACATTGAATGACGACCAAAAAATTTGAGCTTTCCATCAGTGTAAATTGATCTTACAAATTTTCCCCTTTTGTATGTACTTCTTACTCCTACTAACACAGCCCACAAGTGTATATTTTGTGAATGCTCAAATTCTCTGTACAAGTGTATTTCATAGCATATATATTTCATTTTTAGCTGTAGTGTAGTACTATGAGTCACACGAATTTTCTATACATTTATTTTGAAAGATGCACATCAAAAAACGCTTTTTATATGTTAAGTTTTTCAATGGAACATGAGTAGTATAAGGGGGGAATCTTTATATCAAAATATAGCACGTTTATTTTCAAGTTTCGCTCTATAGGAAAAGAATAAGAAAGACTTTTAAAGGTTCTTTTTGTCCTGTATGTTTAGAGCCTTGAAGGAGTTTTCAAGTGAAAATAAGTGTATTTGAGAAAATGCACATGTGAAGGATTCTTGAGTAGCCGATGGATATTTTCTACAGTGGCAGTGGCAATGTGAGTTTTTCTTATTTTTCCACGCTCGTATATATTCTCAGGGATCTTGCACAGGATACGTTATTCTTCAAAGTCTCTAATAATCGAATATTAGTATTGAAAGGAGCGAAAGAAGGAAGAACAAGATGACGGATGTGTGACAGTCGTTAAACGAACAGATCACATTTCACTCTCAGCTATGTAAGTAGTACAGGAGTAAAGTAAAAGGACAAGTCGTCATGTCTCCTCGTCCACCTGTCTCCAAAGTGGAGCGTGTGAAATGTCCAGCATT
This sequence comes from Harlomillsia oculata, assembly GCA_019776145.1. NCBI lineage: Eukaryota > Metazoa > Arthropoda > Collembola > Entomobryomorpha > Oncopoduridae > Harlomillsia > Harlomillsia oculata. Next base: position 8,175 of record JABASF010002499.1, read on the forward strand.
GGAAAGACCAAACGACGTCTCCTTTTGGTTCTTCGTTTTCAGAAGGACAACGTCAAATCACGTCCTGTGGTGACTGGTGACCTTTACAAAATGCTCAATGCCACCAAGACAGTTTTTCTTAATGAGCGTGCTTGGCTGTACAGCAGGTTTCATTTTGAAACCCTTTCTCTTTCCATTTTAAGAATTTTGTTTTCAGTGTTTCATAAAGTTGAACGGTAATGAATGAAGTACCCCCTGTAAGAATTTTTGAACATTTTCAACTGAAATGCGCGACTTTTCTCAAACTTTGTTATTTCTGACACGCTTGTTTGCCACCACCGCTGAGATTTGACCTAAAGGAGATTTTTTCCTATCAAAGTCCAGAAGCTTGGTAACACACATTTTTTTCGAGTGTGAGCGTAAATCAGATAAATGCTTCTTCTTTGGCCTAGGTCAGCTCCAAGTCTATATACCGATATAAAAAAAGTGTTTTTCCTCCTTTTCTCGACAAGAAGGCAACTTCGTAACTCCTTGAGCCGCGGGTGCTCTCTGGACCAAACACCCCCTGAAAAAACAACTATATATGCGTTATACAGTATATACGTATAAAGAAAGCAGTGTTCAAATAATAAATGTACGCAACCAAACATCTTGTGTACTGTATAGCAATAGTTTTTACATCCTTCACCTCAGTGTAGGCACTCAAGAAATGTCTTTTCTATCACTTCCGACATTGTTTTTCTTATATGGAAACTTCCTTCGAGTCCTTTGCTTTGAGTTACAAACATGGCACATTGCATTGCATCTTTACATCCTTTGAATTTCGCCTGATATTCTGACTCTGAGTCCCTATTTGACGTATTTGATCTACACACACAACGATTTTTTTCGAGATTGAATGAATTTTCTTCTTCTTGTGCGCTTAAGCGTGTCGACTCGCCGTTCCTGTCGTGGTCCATAGTCGTCAACTTTACGTTTTTTTGTGTTTCGTGATGACGTCACTTTTCTGACAGGACAAAAATGCACTTTTGAGATTTTGGTTTGAATGAGACTTTTTTTATAAGGACAATTAAATTGAGAATGAAAAGGTAGCCCGTCAACACTTTCGTCACAGTTTCGCAGAGAATCGAGAGCAACACAAAAAAACCATTCTTCTGTTTACACATGTGAGTTTGTGTGTGTTTGGTTCAACAATGTTTTGAATAGCTTTGATCCATCCCTTGTCGAACCGAAAATCATCCCACCTTTCCTTTCAAGACAAAAGGGTACCACTTCCATTTTTGTGTGATTTAAAAAGCCAGGGAAGAAGAAAGTGTAATCAATACAGTCAAGTCAAAATGTGCACGTCATACTGAGCAAAGAGTATGCGAGTCGAACAAGGGTTCTTGTTTGGTCGTATGAGATTTTTTAAGTATAAGTTTAAAGTTGAGAATTCCCTTAAAGGTACAACATTTCTTGATGAAAATGACGATGACAAGACAAGCCGTTGACATCATTGCTAGAAGTTTTAGAAAAGTCATTCACATAACCCTTTTGTCGTCGTCATTCATTGGAGACAATGTGTCTTTAGTGGAGCGCTTTAGATTGTTGAATTTAAATGCAATTAGGAAAAGGTCGAGTAGGTTTTTAAGGGTTGAAGTCTGTGTGTTAGTGACACGCTGTCATTTTCAGAGAAAACTTTAAGAAATCAATAGGGTGACGCAAAAGTGATCCCTTTAAGTTACAGTAGTTTTCCAATAGGACCTGTTGCCCAAAGGGTCTATGTGGACACCTTGAGTGCGTCTTGTACGATGGTCTTTTGATATGAACAGTGAAAAGATCCCATATGACCTGACAGGCGGCGGACGGCCCGTGTCACCGTCACGACCCATGATAGGGTATCCCTTTGCACAAACCCACATAAGAGCAAAAAGGTCCTTTTAGCCCTTTTTCGACATGGATAACGTAAAAAGGTACAAAACGTAGTAAGAAAAGGGCGAGGTCGCCTAAGGTACGACCACGAGCCAAAAAGCTACTACTGGAAGCATTTATTCTACCCGATCCGTAAATTTTTTGAGGGATCTTATCCTACGACCATGGCCTTCTTCCCAAACCTGCACGCGCAAGCCTTCCTTTGCAGCCCAAAAAGGACAAAACACACTTTATTAGTAGTCATTTGCGATTCAGGATCAAAAAAGATCCTTCCAGACAGACAGACAAGCGTGTCTTTGACCCGAAGAAAAATCTCAATAAAGCAGGTCTCTAACAAGTGTCTGGCTTGTGGTCTGAACAGTTATACTTTGCAATCATGACCTTTATCACAAAACGGGACTTGAAGCTTGAAAGTGAAGGACGCAGCATTCTTATCAAACATTACCTTACAATCGTATCATTTCCGCTTTTTCCAATCTACTCGCATCTTGAATCCATTAGCGATGATACAGATAAATAAATTATAAATGAATAAAATGCTAAAATGCATTCCATCCAATGCAATGTAACCTTGCAATGAAAAAATGTTGCTACATGCTACCATTTTGAAAATTCTGACACCCTACATAAGAACCGAAAGAAAATTATACCCCTCAAAAAAATCGGATAAAAAGCCATTCAAAACAGACACTTTGAGGAAGAGAACGTTGAAAGTGCTTTTGTGTTTTATGCAAAACTGAAGGTGGTTGAATTTTGAATGTCTTCCACTCATGTATAATGCGCACTTGAAATTTTGAAAAAAGTTTTTTTTTTCTACCAAAAACAGCTTCTTAATACAAAGAAGTGTTAGAGTGCATTTTCTGTGTACTTTTATCATTCAATAGAGGAAGTGGGACTAGACATCCTCAGTTGAGAGAAGAGTGAGTGTCGCATTCATTTCATTGTCGATGGAGTGAATTCACTCACTTTTTCTCTTGGATTTTCACATTTCAAACTCACTCCAGTATTTTTTTCGTCGTCTTATTCGTCTTTTTTCCCTCTCTTGTGGAACAGGAGAGCTGGAGCAGCAAAGTTAAATCTAAAGCTGGTTTTCTTTCCATTGCCAAATAGGAGGAAAGGTGTGTGTACCTTCTCCCCTTCTTGTTCCATGTCGTTCTCGTCTTTCTTTTCTCTCGCTCTTGTGTGTCTGCATATCCGAAATCGGAGCACTCTCCGAATCCGAATGTAAAACTCACGATTTCTCCAGGAGAAGAAATCTTCTCGTGCATTTTATTGAGGAACTAGAGATGGTCGTTCGTCTCTTCTTCAACTCACACTCTATCAAACATCCTTCAGGAGCATCAGATCAGATAGAGTCCATCCATGCACAATGCATTCGCATAGAGTACAGTTAAAGTTGCATACAGTCTTACCAATCTTCTTTTGGCTATAAGACCATGTTTCTGATGCTTAATACGCGCGTCGTCTTACAACTTTGTCCACACGGCCACGAGAAGCAAAGGCGTATTTTTTTCTTCTCAAACATTCCTTTATTCTTGTAGATTCTAGAAATTGTACGATGCACATAAGGACTGGAGAGCTGTAGAGCTATGTAGTAGGAGTTTTTAGTTACTTTACATTGCTATTGCTACTATGAAGAAGCGATGAAGCTTCTATTGGAGAAATGACGAAAAGACTCCTAACACTCTGTGACTATCTGTGTTATACCTTTTAGAAAATACTAGAGTCCCGCATACAGCTTGTGCTTGGATGAATCTGAATTTTTTGGGCTGTTTGGTTTTGCATTAGGGGTGAAGCCTCGGCTCCACTCCGACTTAGTCCAAGAGACTTGAACAGATAGAAGAAAAGGTGATTCTCATCCTTATCCTTCAGCAACTGATTCACTTCGTATATTTTCTCTGAGGGGACATTTTGCTATTGCTCCTTGCTCCTCAAACCATCGGGTACTCGACGAAACCAACTCACTTCCACGTTGAGGAAGGACGCTTTGCTATACTTGGTCCTGTGATGCTGAATCCTGATCCTGTAAATGTGTTCTCTGCACCAACTATGAGAAGTACAAGGGAGCCCTTAGACTTATATATAAGTTGGAACTTGGAACCATAAGGGATGCAGAGGAGCCCTTAAAGCAGCTCCATGTTTAGTCGCCATGGGCCAAACCTTGAAAGTATACACATCGTGCCCTCAAGTCCAGCTTTGCTTTGCCTCAGTAGAAACAGAAGCATTTCCAGAGAAATCCTCACATCAGCATCACTTCACAATTCATATACACATTTCACATACTGCTCACCGAAAAACCAAAGACAGCGGATCATCGTCAAAAAATGCTCAAGGCACTTTGTGTCGAAAAATTCAGAAAACCTTGTAACTTCTCTCGTGTCTCATGCTAAAGTTTTAGAGATGACATTGGGAAAATGCATATTTATCAGTTTTGAACTTTTGAAGCCCGGACATGGAAAATACATAGAATGAAAATCTATGAAAAATGTTCTTAGAACCCTTGTCTTGTATCTGAAACCCAAGTTAAATGTGATTATAAAGTTTAACGATGTTTCTCATGCGTCACTTACATTACTGACACTCTGCGGGTTTCCGTCGTTTGATTACTATGCATGATATTGGTCCAGGTCTGCATTATCGGCCATCGTCATCTTGGACAATACTGGAAGTCACGGACAGTGACATTTGTAAAGCCGTCATCGCAAGACTATGACTGTGGTCTCGTGCGGAATACGAATATAATCAATAATGATGATTAAACATAGAAAAAAGACAAAGACACATGAAAGAACACACAGAAAGGACAAGATTGCAGGCTTGCATGGCTTATGGATATGTACACATTTCCTCGTGTCTTGTCTTCTCTCTCTTTTTGAGGACGAAATGAATGAAACGATGATCCTGAGGATGGAATTGGAATAAATTGATCAAGTTTGGATTTGATAAGACTAGATAGACGAATGTCTTTTTGTACATTGGTTTGCATGTCATGAGAAAAGAAGGAACAGAGAGAGCAAGCTACGTACATTTTGTTGACTGAGCTTATCAATTGCATTGCATGACAATCCAAGTTTGCTGCATACACTCGAGTCATAGCGACATAGCGACATAGCCATTTGGGATCGCGAACATGTTGAAAAGTACCTTTTGGAAGAATATTTGTGGGTCGAAGGGTAGTCGTCGTACAGTTGAGAGAAGCGTATTGCTTTTGCTTGAGTGGCTTCAAGTTGAAGTTGAAGCCGCGGGGAGAGAATGATGGAGAAGAACTCAGGACACTGAGGGGAACTGAGAAAAGACAGACAGACAACACGTTTCAATGCTACAGCATCCAACATCCAAAGATCCAACAACATCTCCTAAAACACGAGTCTTCTTGTGGCAAAAGCAAGGGGAATTTCTTCTTACCTTCGTCTAAACCATACACGTTTGGTTTCGTTGGTAGAGTAGATTTTTCCTCCGGTTCCAAATCCAACTTCCACTTCCAAAAACTTCCAAAGCAAACCAACAATGCTTTTCACCACCATCCACCACCCGAAAATCCTCGCATGGCCTTCAATCGCCCGTTTTCAACGTGGCTCTCTTCAGATCTGATCTGGAGCTGAGTCCAAGCTCATCTTCCGAACGGAGCTCTCGACGCGTTTTTCTCATTTGCAACAAAGACTCACAGACAGGTAATGTTAACGTTATCCTGGCTTGTTTACATTTAACCCTTTCCCAACCTTTAACGAAGCATGCATTTTTTGCCACATTGCTCACATTGCATTGTTGTTGACAATTTTCCATCATTCTTGTTTGTTTGTTATTAATTATTATAGTTAAAAAGGACAAAATAAAAGTCTTTTTCTTCAAACTACATAGACAAGGTAGAAAAATAATGCATGTAATTTATACAGCGTGTAGCCCACTTACGCGCAATTAGGCAAAACCGGAAGTGACACGTGCATGAGCCTTTTTGCAAGCTAGTCAGTGCGTGCAGATTGCCATCGAAGAAACTTCCTCTTGTATAGTGTCTGTCTTGTACCGTTTTCTTGGGGTTGTTTTCATGCATTTTATCTCAATTTCTTTAATGTGCTTAAGACATTTTCAATACATTTTAGTTTTTTGTATGATTTTTTGAATATCAATTCTTTTTCTGTAGTTACACTGACATTCAATTTTAAACCAATGATTTAAGCTGCATTACAGCATTACCATTAGATTTACTTAAATCATTCTCTTAACTTTTTAGTCGTGTCGTGTGGTTTGGGTTTTTTTACATTTAGAACTTTAACTTTCAATTAAAAATCGCCTTTGTTTTTTATATTTCAGATGAAAACGCAAACGGCGCACTGTGTATTCAATTTGCTATGTGATCTGACTATATTGTGGAACGCCAAAATCGTTATTGTTGACAACTGAAAAGTGCTCACGAAATTGCA